>JBBBDQ010000122.1:2662500-2890000 GCA_037127315.1 Ascarosepion bandense | reverse complement strand
TCTTTCCCGTTATACTTTTATTTTCTCTTTGTTTCCTCTTTTAAATATTTTCTTTTCTCCTTTTTTATTTCACTTGATTTAGCCTGGATAATTTTGAACAATTCATTGTTGCATGAATTTGGTCTGACGAGCAGTGGAAGCCGCGAAATATCATATTACCCATGAATGTGTAAAAATATCTAACTTTTGCTTCTTGATTATATATGTATATAAAGGGAAATTCAAAACGTCATTTCAAGTGCTTATAAACTATAGTTCATTTCTATGAGCTAATTAGCTCATTTCATCAGAATTTACAATATTTCTTCTTTTTGGTAAAAAAGATTTTGCTGGAATGAGCATTTTCTTTAACTGAAGAGAAGTGTAAAAGAAATATAAAAGGAAAATCAAATAAAAATTTTAAAATGAAGAAAGAGAAGGGAAAGGGAAAGACGAAAGAGTAAAGGGGGCATTTGCTCTGTATAACATCCATTGAGCTCTCTATATAGATATAACACTTAATATTTTATTTTAACTTATCTCGCTGGATTATGATCACCATTTACGGACTGGATATATATATATATATATATATATATATATATATATATATATATATATATTTAAATAAAATTAACCTTCATGAAGTAAATCTTTCAAAAATATTTTGCATTTTTTGCTTAAAAATCTGAACAACCTTCATACTTTTTTTGGATAAAGTGCATATTTTCACACAGACGGTAAATGTAGCTGCTGATCATTTTATTCAGGGTACTCACCGCCTACTTTGCCTAACTCGTGAGTGTTTGTGTGTGTGTGTATTTGTATATGTGTGTGTATGTGTATGTGTATGTGTATGTGTGTTCAAATAATCAGGTTAAAGTATCATTTTAAAATAATAAATAAAATATACCAATATAAATCTGTTATACTCTCTCGGCACACCAACCTATATTCTCTAATGATATGAGAGAGGTGGCATATCATTTCTTAGGTGTTTGTTTATCCAATTGTACAATATTCTTTTTACCCATGCTTACGATACTGGATAAAATGTTTTAGGCCAAGTACATCTCTATTTGGTAGTTGTGAGTAAATCATTTTTGCGCCTGGCTTCCTTTAACAGACTTGTGTTAAATTTGCCTGTAGTATCTACCCCAGCTTCATACCGCATTACATCTTATGTAGCTTATAAAGAAATAAATTGAAAGAAAATCAATAACCAATTAAGACAATATATTTGAAAGGGATTAAAACCTCTTCTAGAGCAGCCAAACAAATCGAATTTATAAACAAGTCGTGTGTTCTATAAAGGATAACGCACCTATACAAACATCACTTAATAGTAATTGCCTTACACATTAAGTGGCCTAACGTTGGTCGACATGATTGGGTCAAACTTGCATGTCAAGCATCTCTCAAAAACAAAAAGAACACTATTGACTGCTACAACTTTCTCATAAATGAGATAAGAGTAATTTTTAAACTATTTTTCCTATTATGATTTTATAAAATTCAATGCATCAATCGGATATATAACAACAACTTATCGTTGAATTATTATATAATTCTGATTTGCCACGAAATAACGTGTCTGCCTTAATATTTTCTTATATTTGCTATAAATATGTATTTGTATACATATATATTTAGATCTGTCTTAGAGAGTTATCCTACCACTGTATGTACAGGATACTACTTTGGATTGTTCTATATATATATATTGTTCAAACATAAAAAGATTTGGCGTAAAATTCTAAAGAAACAAATTATTATTAGATATTAACACTGATCCATCAAGAGGTGTCGTTGTTATTAAATTCATTTTTATAGATTCAATATTTATTGAATATAAAAATTCAAACGTTCTTGTATCGAATGTCTATTTCGACGGCTAATGTCAGTCGCCCATCTCAGGGAGACGAAAACATTTGATATGAAAATTTGAATTTATATATATATATATATATATATATATATATATATTCTGAATAATTCTCATTGGAGTAACAAGGAAAAAATGTGTTATCTGTCTTAGATTGAGATGGTGTCCCGTAGGTAATATTATGATCGCTTAGTGACGTCAATTCACAACTGAGTGATAATGGTAGCCAGTCAGCCAGTGAGGTTTCAGATATCAAATCGAGCAGCTAGTTTTGTTGAATAGGCCTATAATCTAAAAAATATTTTAATATCCTTATGCACCGGAAAAAAAAAAACACTGACATGCCATTTACATTGTTTGATGTGTATTTTTGTGTTAAATTTTCTCTGTATAAAAAATATGCTAATATGGGTATACAAATATGTGTTTGAATTGATTCCACTGAGAAAAATTCACATTTCTCATTCTTTTAAATTTTTCTATTTCGTTCTATCCGTGATATGATTTGCAGTTATATAATGAATATCATGATAAACATGATAGGAGAATTAAACGGAATTATATTAATTTCTTAACTAAATCTCGCATTAATATGAAATATAAAATTTAAAGATATATGCTAAAATATTTAAGGATACTTGTAAATAACAAAAAATAAATAGTTTTCCTGCAGCCTAAGAACGAAAAATCGAAATATATTGAAAAATTTAACATATTTGGTACATAATATTTACATTTACAGAAACAAAATCAAAGTACTATTGCAGAAAAGTTTTGTATAGTGTTGTCAGTAACTTAAAAGTAATACAGTTCAGGACTTTAAATAAAATATAACTAAAAGCAAATTGATTAAAATATATAATTTGCTAATTCTAAAGTCGTTACAAAATCTATCTGATAAGCCAATATCTCAAACATTTTGTTTTTATGAACAATCAATGATGTCACGAATCGACAGTCCCTATACACATTGGAAAGAAATGTCTATTACTTCATGTAAAGAGACAGAAAAATCAATAAAAACTCAATCAAAGCTAAATGTACGAATGGAATTTAATAAACTTGTTTACTGAAAAACTTGCAAGCAATATATATATATATATATATATATATATATATATATATATATATAATTTCTTTCCCGTGCGTGTGTTGTTATATGCGTGTATATACGACTGTGAGTTGCTCAGGCTATTTGTACTGTGATTGAATCTTTGCTAAATTTTTATCTAAACATTTACTGGTGAATTTTCGATTTATGAAATTGAAAAGAAGTATTGGGTGAATTATTTTATAGCTGTTGAGTGAAAATAATTTTTTTCTATTCTATGAACATTAGAATAATTTCAAATAGAATCTTTACCACCAAATATATAACCATTAGGAAATAGCAATAAGCTGGAAATAAATGATCTTGTTACTCATAATAGTCGAACGATTTTTATATATAAATATATAGCAACTTGCCACTTATAAACTGAGGATTATGTACCTACGTAAAACAGAAAATATTGCAAACACTGAAAAATGAGGGAAATTAAAGAGAAAAAAGAATTAAATGCGGAAATATTCGTAGAACATGGTTAAAAGAAATGAAAGAAAAAGAAAAATAGAATATAAAATTAAGAGAAAAGGTGTTAAATTGGGACGAAGTAAAAGATGAATATAACTGCAGCAAAATTCAGCGGTGGAATATCAAAGGTCAACAGGAACAAAAGAAATGATGAATTAAAACGTCTAATTTACTCTGCACATGAAAAAATGAGGATCAAATATAAATTAAACACATGAATACCTTCTTTTTCTGATTTGACTTTGTCAAGAATCTCAAGAAAAATAGCAGGAACACCTGACCACATATAGCAACAATATTCCTTGCACGGACAAATAATAAAAATATAAATGTGCACAATTGTTTCTGATGAGAAAAACTTCACGGTGACCAAAACCTCCAAGTAGTAGATGCAGATATTGATCCAATATAGTCTTTCCATTGGCGATTATTTGTGATACTAAGACAAGAGTGGTGAAGTGTGTTGCTCTCTAGAAGACAAGCGTCATCAATTATGATGGTATACAGGAAGTTTCTCTATGGTGTTTAAAGAAGAGCGGTTTCCTCTAGAAGGCGTTAAGTTTGACGAGCCACTTCCTACGCAATTAATTCACAGATTGTAGTTCTTTTTGATGGGCAGCCTGCTGGGTTTACTTTGTCTGCCTATGAAGATTTCTTATCTAGATGGTAGGAAATGGTGGTGTCATCACCATAGATGCCTACATGGGAACAAATTACATCAAGAAGATCATTGATGAAGATCATAAACAGCGTAGGACCTAGTGTAATCTAATAACCTGACCCGGCAAAAATATGATTGAAACCACAGGCAGAAAACACAAGGCTACAGCAAAGCTTTAAAAAGCATTTGCCAAAAAAACATATAATTGACGTTTATTTGGTTTTCTTACAGAAGAGATTAGAACACACACACACACACACACACACACACACACACACACACACACACACATGCACACACACAGACACACACAGAGACACAGAGAACAGAGAACAGAGAACTTCTCCGTACAACCGTAATTAAGAAAGAATAAAAATATGTTTAACTTGTTGTATATACGTGTCTGTTCTTCTGTGTATATTAATACGATCTTTGTTCTTTAAGATCCAGACAAAGGTCGTATATAAACACTAGGATAGAGAACTGAGTGACGCCCGCGTTCGTATGAAATTCTCAAAAAATTGTCCGTTAACTTCACGATCTGAGAACTTCCAACAAGCAGTAAGCTGTGAGGCAATAATTATAGAGTTATGATAGGACTGGAACCAGGAATATATTTTTAGAACAATGACTCGAATTGCCTCACCTCTACTTGTCTTAGAGGAGCCAAGCTTAGAAATCATATTAAATACCAGAGATTTTGTTATATGTATATTAATGAGTTAAAACTCAGTTTTAGTTGGGAAATCGCGCGGAGTTTGACGAAAAGTTGCCAGAGAAGCACTCGATTTTCTCTGCTGTGGATGTGAGGAATCGAATGTATTGAATTTCGGACAAAAACGAGGGTTTTCGGTTTTTCAGCACTTTCTTACAGAGCCGCCAATAATATATTGAAACTAAATTACGAGATGCTACAGGATGCTTCATTCTATCAACAACCAACAGCCTAGCATTTTTTAGAACAAACTTATATTCATTACAAGCAGACACAAAAATATGCCTTTTGTGATCAGTTGACTATTTTCTTAATGAGATTTGCGGCAACAGATATATAATTCTATAGAGGACTGCATGAACCG
Organism: Ascarosepion bandense; assembly: GCA_037127315.1. NCBI lineage: Eukaryota > Metazoa > Mollusca > Cephalopoda > Sepiida > Sepiidae > Ascarosepion > Ascarosepion bandense. The sequence goes on along the minus strand of JBBBDQ010000122.1, from coordinate 2,884,823 downwards.
AGCATGTAAGTAAAGAAAAACTTTAATTAAATAGGGAGGCAAAAAGATATTTATACTTAACGCTATAATTCTTAGAAACAACTAAATAGAAATGATGAATCAAAGATGATTAAGTAAACGAGCTGAACTGATATGTAATATCCGTGCTCTTGTATCAAAATGAAAACTGAATAGTCTGTTCACGGGTGAAAAAAAAAACAAAGTGGAAGGAAATAAATCTACAGAAGTATGCTGTAAATACAGTTAACATAAAATACGAGCAATGAAATTATTTTGTAGAATTTAGAAACGAAAAAGACAGTCATATTTGACGTTAGGAAGAGAGATGGACTGTGTTGAGTACATAATGAAAAAAAAGAGGGTTTGGAAAAAATATACTTACACGAGATATTTTATCTCCTATATACAAGAATAGAATTTTCCTATCCTCTTAAATAGATGGACACTATTAGGATAGAGTAGAAGAGGGAGAATATTCTAACTAGCTGTGCATCTATTTCTCGCACTGTTCTTTCTTTTACTTGTTGTTATACTGTTATTTCCAATAACTTTTTTTTGGTGATAAATCACGCATTAACCGTTTAGAGTTACAGAAAGTAGCAAGAGAAAGCGAGAAGAAAGGACTAAGCAAAAACTTCAAGAAAGATGAATATATGCTCATCAGCAAAAAGAAGACCCCAAAATGACAACTACCTGTCGGGGAAACTAAACTAAAACGAGCAAAAAAAAAAATTAAAATCCGTGGGAGATGTGGGGACAAACGATGGAATGATTAATTTGTATGACCAAGGACGCATTTCAAAAGCTAACCACAGTACCGAAAGAAAGAAACATTCCATTAGAAACAAAGATGAGAATGCTGGATTACTATGTGATGTCTGTCCTTCAGTATAGCAGTTAATGTTTAGACAGTCTCTTCAAGAATGAAGGACAGGCGTGAGGAGTCAGAAACGTGGTTTTACAGAAGGCTGCTGAGGATCCCAGTGGTTGAGTACGTGACTAAAGATGAGGTGTTGGAGAGGAATGTAATGAAAACAAAACTCACACTTAGATTAAGAAAGAGACAGATGAGGTTCCTGGGATAAATAAAAAGGAAGAATGGGATGGATAATTTAATACTCACAAAACGGATTGAGGAAAATAGAGACAGGTGAAAAGAACACAAAACCTACTTTGATAGGCCTGAGCAAATGTATTGCAGAGCCTGGTTTGGGAAAGATACGAAGAGGAAAATATAGAAAGCGGAAGTGCTAAGTGGAAGTCTATTATCGTTTACATGCTAAGGTGACACGGCACATGAAGAGAAAGAAGAAGGAAAATGCCCACATATGGGGAAACAATGCATAAACTACCTAACAATCTTGTGAAAGCGGATGACGGAAAACAGTTTAGGACTGATAACAAATAAGATGAAATTATGTAAACTACAAAGTAAAAAAATCATGGAGAGCAATAATCTAAAACATCATACACGGAAATAAAATTAGAAGAATCTGAAATAGTGAAAGTTACTTTACTTTAAAAAATATTAAGAGAGAAGCGAAATTGCTATTAAATAATCATGCTACCTTAAGGTGTGGAAGGCAGAATAATTCACTCACAGATGCAAAACCAAATCAAGATAGCAATCAGATAGTTTCACTGATGAATACTGAGAAATCTATAAAAATGCAATTCTTACAAAAGAATCCTGAAGATGTGGTTCAATATAGGAATCTTGAGAAGTCTATAAACAAAAGAATCATGAGGCCTTGGTTCCACGGATAAATCATGAGACATTTATAAACAAAATAATCCCGAGAAAAGAATTCTGAGGAATTTTTACCAATGAGTAATTCTGAGAATTCTATATAAAAATAATTCTGAGAAAAGAATCCTAAAAACGTGGTGTTTTAAAGGAATCCTGAGAAGTCTATAGAGAAAGAGATTTTAAGAAAATAATCTTGAGAACCTGGTTTCACAAAGGAATACTTAGAAAACTATTGATGAAAGAATTCTAAAAAGATCCTGAGGGATTGGTCCTACAGAGGCATTCTTAGAAGTCTATAGAAACATAATTTTGAGAAAATACGTGGTTCCACAGAGAAATCTTAAGAAGTCTATATACAAAATTATTCTGAGAATGGAATCCTGAGAACGTGGTTCCACAAGGAAATCCTGGGAAGTTTATAGACAAAACATCCCGAGGACATGGTTCCACAGAGGAATCCTGAGAATTCTCTAGACAATAAAGCCCTAATAATAGAATCTTGAGGACGTAGAATCATAGAAGAATGCTGATAAATCTATTGACAAAATAATCATGAGAAAAATTCCGGAGAATGTCTCTCCACAGTAGAATCATGAGAAGTCTTTTGGCACAATAATCCTGAAGAAACAATCCTCAGGAATTTGTTTCACATAGGGAACCTGATAAGTCTACAGTCAAAAGAATTTTGAGAAAAGAATCTTGAGGACCTCGTTCTACATGGGAATCCTTAGAAATCTGTAGACAAAATAACCCTGAGGACTTAGTTCCACGGAGTAATTCTGAAAATCTATAGACAAAAGTATTCTGAGAAAAGAATTCTGAGGGCGTGATTTTACAGAGCAGTTCTGAGAATTCTATAGAAAAAAGGATTTTGAGAAAAGAATCCTGTAGACTTGGTTCCACAGAAGAATCCTGAAAAATCTATAGATAAAATAATTCTGAGAAAAGAATCCTGAGGACGTGGTTCCACACAGAAATCCTATGAAGTTTATAGACAAAAGAATCCTGAAAAGAACAATCTTTAGGACGTGGTTCCGCCCAGTATTCTTGAGAAGTCTATAGACAATAGAATCCTGAAAAATAAACCTGATGAAGTGAGAAAAGAATCCTGAAGACGTGGTTTTATAGAGACATCCTGGGAAGTCTATAGACAAAATAATCCTTAGAATAGAATCCTTAAGACGTGGTTCTACAAGTGAATCCTGAGAAGTCTATAAACAAAAGTATGTTTTAACGGGTTTACATATATATATATATGAAATAAAAAAAAAACAGTTAAATTTTCGGGAATTTTATAACAAAAGTCGTCTTGGAAAATATAATCGTCTTCAAAGATATTGAAGAAAATATTAGTAAAGTAATCATCTAGTAAAGTAATGTCTTTAGGTGAATAGTTTTCAACGCATGAAAAGAATAGATGGTAGTGTGACAGTTGGTTCGTACTACCAAAAAAAAAAAGAAAATGTTGAGAGTCTAGGATCGCTCTAGATTTAGGTAAATCTCACATAGATCATAAACCTCATTATTAATTTGAGCAGCTTAAAATAGTGAAATATGCAAATGAGAAAAAGTTTAGGGTTAAAAGAAAATAGAGGAAAAAACCTGAAAGAAGAGAAAAATATATAAAATATATATAGGAAGGACTTTCTAAAATAATATTTGGATAATATATAACAAAAGAAACAATTGCTAAAATGTTATAATCTACCACAAAACCATCATCATCTCTGTAGAAGAAAGAAAATATTGAAATTACCAAAAATACAAATAAAAATGATAACAAATTTAAAGAAAAAACAAGTATAGATTTAACATCAAATCGATCAAAAAATCAATAAATTGTCTAGACAACAATCCGATTTTGCACTTCGTAATCTTTGAACAGGTTTACACCTTTTAGTAGATTCCGTGTGCTTTTTTGATTTTCTGGGCTTCAATTGTATATTCACCTTAGTGACGAATGCTAAAATGTAATTTTTATGCAAATGCTTTGGCGTTAACACCAGATGTAAAAGAATTGGCTTACTGGAACTTTTACTGATTTGGCATTTGTAAACTAACAAGTTTTAGATAGCAAGTTAATCAGACAAGACAAAAATCCTATTTGTTTTCACGTGAATCTGTTTACAAATGTAAAAACGATAACCTCGATCACTGATCTGTCGTTCAGTTTCATATACAACGAAATGTACTTTACTATAATTTAAAAAGAAACGAAAGTTAAAGTAAAATGCATGATGGGTAGAATACAACGCATATTACATGTAGTTCGAACATGACTGGATTTTTTTCACTTGAGCTGATGCCTTGCTTTCTTTCAGACAAGAAATATATTAAACAAATAATATTTAAGTAAATGTAACTTTGCTCACTTTCATTTGTTTATATTTTACAGTGTATCTCGTTCATTAATTAAAAATATACTGTATTTCCACACTCACTTAATTATATACAGCGTACGAAATATCTCGAATTCAATGTTTAAAATGTATTTCACTCTTTAATTCAGCACTTACAGTTTATCTTCACCCTCAGTTCGAACTGTACAGAGAATGTTGATATTTAATTCAACAATTACGGCGTTTCTTCAAAAGTTTATCTCCCCCTTAATTCAATATTTACATTGAATTTCTATTATTAATGTAATATTTAAAATATATATCGAACATTTATTCAAACTTTAGTGTATCTTGATCTGAAATTCAACAGTTAAATGTTATCTCCCACTATAATTCAACCTTTGCAGTGTATGTCGATACCTAATTCAACATTTTAAGTGGAATCTCAGTCCTTAATTCAACATGTACAAATTATGTTCATCCTTATTATTCGATTAGATAGACTAAAAATTCGCCCGGTTCACAATCTACCCACGTCTATTTAACAGGCGAAGAGGCTCATCCCTTGTTCCCTGTTTAGGATGTGGTTTCCGGCTTTTACTTTTCCAATCTTTTCAATCTTTTCTTTTTTCTTTTTTTTTTTAATTGTAGTAGATAGACTAAACTATCACCCAGTTCACACTCCACCCACGTCTATTGAACAGGTGAAGAGTCTCATCCCTTATTCTCTCTTTAGGATGTGGTTTCCGGCTTTCTCTTTTTTAATCTTTTTACTATTTTTTTTTTCGATTGGAGTAGATATACTAAACTATCGCCCGGTTCCCACTCCACCCACGTCTATTGAACAGGTGAAGTGGCTCATCCCTTGTACCCTGTTTAGGACGTGGTTTCCGTCTTTCTCTTTTCTAATATTTTCACTTTTACGTAGCGTTACCACCTTGCTCGGTGTTATATGAGTAAAAACAAAATCCTTAATTCAATATTTACTCGGTATGTTTATCCAAAATTCGACATGTAAACTGTATCTCCATCATTACTTCCATATTTTCATTATATATCCCTTGTTTCTTCTACACTTTCTCTATATATCCATCCCTAAATCAACGTTTCAATTGTTTTTAGAACCTTAATTTAACATTAACCATTCATCCCCATCCATAATTGAACCTTTACAGTGTATCTTGGTCTTTAAATCAACATAATCTATTGTATTGTCAGTGGCCATTCTATATTAGACATTAATTTATCGAACACTGTTTTGCATGAAACATGTTTCTCCATAACACTGATATATGATGTTTGGAATAAATATAATATAAAATATTCAATTTAAATTAATTATGTCTGAAACACATGAACGATTTCTAATGAAAGAAAAAGAAAACCTATATAAGATGTTTTAACCACTTCAATGTGCTCTCTGTGAGGCCTCAAGGATTTAGTGAAGTTTTAATTTTAATTAACAAATCAATTTATGATATTGTCTTTCGAAATCATCATTCCTCTCGTTTACATCAGTATTATTCACAGATGGATTTTCAGTTCCATGATGACATTGAACAACCGATAAGCCAATGTTTCACAATAACTGTATGCCTAGAAATCAGAAGATCATATGACAAATACCATCAATATACCGTACAAAAATCAAAATTTGTTGTGTCAATCTGCTGTCTGTTTAGCAATTTTAGGAAGAGTATTTAAACTTCCTCAAGTTCTTTCTCATTTTATTCCAAGAAAATTTCACGTCACACAACCAGTTCCCAGTTATTAAAAATTTCTTAATGAGAAACCATTTCTGTAGTATTACCGATGAGGAGACGAATTCAAAGAAACTAGCAATATTTTAAGGGAAATGATAACAAAAGTTATTCTTATAATTACATTCAGAAGCGTAGTTGAAATATGAGGAAATAGAATCAGGAAAGAGTACTTGCCGAATTTGACATTCACACGTCGTCTTGAAGTCAAGAGGGACAAAGGGAAAAAGTGATAGTATACCTGACAAACTCGTGTAAACGGATAGCAGGCCTGTGACTGATGGTTAAAATAAAAATAACACTAAGGTTAGTGCTATGCTTAGCAACATCGCGCCCCACCGCAGAATGCGCCTTGCGGCCCCTCTTCCCACATGATGCAACTTGCGCTCCCCCCAAACATACTGAACCCACAATAACTGGTATTTAAACAGAATAACATATTCTCGGAGTGCAGATATTCCGTGATCACGAAAAAATGGAAGAAATCGCGGAAGTGGCGATTTGAACGTTTTCAAAACTTTTGGCTAATTTTTATGTATGTTGAAACAGATCTCTATACTCTATTTCTCTTACAAGTTCATTATTTAATTACAAATCATTTGCGGCCTCTTCGGGGCCGGAAGACTTCTATCAAAGATTATATATTGTTGTGGATTCCTGGTGAGGAACCGCACAAAATAATAAATAACGAAAAACAGATATGGAGATAGAAAAAATAGATTATATTGAACGTAATATACAAGCTGGAACGCGGGTTAGTCAATTTAGGAATACTATTAGTAGAAATAAATATATACAAACTTTAAGTGAAATAGTATGTCCGGGTAACAGATTCTAGATCCAACTAAACTCAACCAAAACCCTGCGGTTCTCACTATAGGCAGCATTATATGTACACTCAGCCGAGTCCATTATTATAAAAAGAGGGGAGATTCGACAACACCCTCTCCTTAGCTTCTTTTTTATGAGGAGTTAGTACTTTTTCGCTTGGGATCTATGAATAATGGCTCCGTAAACATTCGTTTTCTGCTGGTTCTTCTGAGTTCTGTATTTATTTGAGGTCTATTAATGTCAAAGGCTTCAAAAATTTGTTCCATTGTGTCATCACTTTGTAAGGGTGAGGAGCTTGACTCATCCCTCCTTTTTTGTATTTGATTTACGCCTTGTGTGCGTACATTTTCTCCCTACATAGTGTACATCACGTTTCTTATTGTGTTTACAATTGTTCCCGGTTCCCAATACGCCATATTGTTTTTAAACTTTCTGAAATACACTCGTTCACCTGATTTGAACAATATTTTCGTCATTATGGGTGTATTCCGGGTTTTATTTTTGCATGGTAGCAATTTATCGGAGACAGATCGTAATCTTGCGCGCAAACATAACCTCAGAAGCTGAAGGACACGATGGTGTGTTTCTGTTCGGTGTAATTCGGTATATTTTTAGAAATTGTTGTAAGGCTCTTTCCGATGGTGTATATCCAAATTTTTTACTGTTCTCTATAGAGTATCCACGAATCTTTCGGCTTAACCGTTCGATCGTGGGTGGTAAGGCGCTATTTTTATGTGTTTTACCTGGTACGTTTTTCCAAAATTCTTGGAGATCACTTGAAGTCAATTGCGTACCATTGTCCCTTACTAAGCAATCTACAACGCCAAAGCTAGCGAAAAGATTGTGTAAACAGTTTATGTTATTTTTTTGTTGTTGGATTTTTTTATACCTGATAACTTCAGGCCATTTACTAAAACTCTCTACCGTTAAGTAGTAGTAGCAGTCGATGCCTCCTGCGTATCCGCATGGACTCTCGACCAAGGTTTGTTCGCCTTTTGCTATGGTTTCTGTATGATATGTAGTGACTTTGCTGCCGCCGCGCAGCCCTTACATTTTTCTACACTTTACGCAATATTATCATCCATGTTCGGCCAGTACACCTAACTTCTCATAAATGCCTTCATCCGATTTTTCCCGGATGTCCGAAATCTTTTAAAAGTCTTCGTTGTAATTGTTTTGTTATTACCACTCTTTCATTTTAGAGTAAAACATATTAAAAAACTATCTGCCAAGTTGGTGCCATTATCTCCTACTTTTTTCTATGTGGTATTTCTGAATTCGTCTGTTTCAGTGTTACTTCTTATTTCTAATAGTGTTACCGGTGATTCTCTCACCGTATTGCTTAATACTTTACTGATTTCGTCCTGGTCTCTCAGAGCTGCTATTACCGAGTCTTCTAATGGTTCACTATTCATAGGTATCAGTTTCAATATTCCATCTGCATGTTCTATTTTTTTCGATTGTATGAATTCTAATTTGAAATTATAATTTAGTAATATTGTTCCTTACCTCAGGATACTATTTGCGATGTAGATTGGTAAACCTTTCTTTGATTCAAAATGGTAAAGAGAGGATTATGATCCGTTTGTAGCGTAAACTCTCTTCCATCTATGGCAAATATTATGCTCAATGCTTCTTTTTCTTTTTAGAAGTCACTTTTTTCAGCCGTTAGCAGCGACCTCGATGCGTGGGCTACAGGTTTTCTTTTGCCATCCTGCATTTTATGTAAAATGCATGCTCCTACACCGTGTGAGCTTGCATCGCTTGAAATAATCATTTCCAGCCTGGGGTCGAACTGTATCAATGTTAGATCCGACGTCAGTTTCATTATAATTTCCTTAAAAGCCTTTTTGTAATGCTCCGATCTGTTCCACTGAACATCTTTATTTAGCAATTCGTTGAGAGGTGCCCTCAATTTGTGCATGTTATCGATGAATTCTCCATAATAATTTGCAAGACCGCGAAAAATTTGTAATTCAGCGACGTTTTTAGGCTCAGGCATGTTTGTAATTGCTGATGCCCTCTCTGGGTCTGGCTTCCTGCCAGGCTTGTTAATAGTCAGTCAGTTAAAGTGCCATACGTGATACACGCTTGGGCGATCATGTCTCGAAAGAGACATGACTGACTGGGCAGGAGATTATCCCGCAGTAGGTTGCCATTGCTTTCTGCGGTAGACTGGTTGCCGACCAAGGCTATAGAACCCAATCTGTCCTGCTATTTAACCCATAACTGGAAGGAAGAGACGGATTAATACCTTTCCCAAGGGTATTTGCGCGTAAGTGAATAAAATGGATTCAACTGGAATTCGAACTCGGCTCCCCGGTTTCTCGTTCCGAGCCGATATCCACTGTACCACAAAAAAATGGTGCCTAAATATTTCCTTCAAGAAAAAAATCATATTTTTTTTATTTTACTCTGAACCCAAAGTCATGTATTCTTTTGAAGATCTTGATATGTGTAGCGTGGTGACAGTCGATATTAAATATATCTTTATACCACCTGTAATATTCTCCAAATTTTTTGTGTTCATCACTCGAGTACTTAAAAGTTTCTATCACGTTCCACACAGCATCTTGCGAAAATGTCTCCTCTTTATCCGTGTCCCTATCTAGTGCTGTACTTGTTAATTTTAGCAATAATGCTTTTAGTTGTATTTGTTTTTCTTCATCTGCCTTTTGTACTTTCATTTGTCATTCTTCATTTACCTTTTGTATTTCCATTTGTCTTTCTTCTTATTTATATTGTTTTTTCTCTTCTTTTTTATGAATTATAATATTCCTTTCTGTAAGTCCTCCATGGTGTGCTGCTTTGATTCCATGAAGGGATTTGGTTTTTAACTATTGCTTTCTGGCAATCAACCTTGTAGAAAATTTTGTGGAACATTTTCTTTAAATTCCCTTTGTGTTCTCAAATCGTTTGTGTTCGGGTTGTGTTCGAAATCCTCGTAGCAAACTTGTTGTGGCAGTTTGGTGTATATGTATACGTGAGTTCGTCGCCAATTTATTGTGTACTTGTGTACAAATCTTCTTTGCCAATTTGTTGTTCGATTTGTGTACATGAGTTCGAGTCTTCGTCGCCAATTCGTTGTGCGACTTGGGGAATATGTGAGTTCGTGTTCGAAATCTTCGTCGCCAATTTATTGTGGATTCTGGTGAGGAACCACACAAAATAATAAATAACAAAAACAGTTATGGAGATAGAAAAATAGATTATATTGAACGCAATATACAAACTAGAACGCGCGTTAATCAATTTAGGAATAGTATCAGTAGAAGTCTTGAAGTGAAATAGTATGTCCGGGTAACTAATTCTAGATCCAACCAACTCCAACTAAAACTCTACCGTTCGCACTATAACCAGGATTATATGTACACACAGCCGAGCCCATTATTATAACAAAAAAGAGGCGATCCCACAATATATATATATATATATATATATATATATATATATGAAGAGAGAGAGAGAGAGAAAGAGAGAGGGTTAATAGATGTCTATTTCAACATACAAGTATAATAATAATTTTTGTCGTTAATCGTAATAATTATTTTATAATTATTTTGTTAATCTTTTTATTACAATATATCTTGCTGCTTCTCGGGTCCTTGTGTCCCTAGGAAACTTGCAGCACCCCTCAATGGCGGAGTATACTGGAGCCGTAAGTACGGCACTGACTAAGATTTGTAAAGGAGAGTAATTTGTGGAGAGTCATGTTTACTCACGTCATTCAGGAATACGATACCGGAAGAATATTATTTAGTTTTGTAATTAGTCGCTAATTCTGCCAAAATTCAGACGCCTGATATGAAGAAAATCTCTCATCTATGTAAATGAAATATATAGTTTATTTTTATTTAAATTTTGATTTCCCTCACTGAACATATATTTTACTGTGAACATCTACGATACAAGTATTAAAATCTATCAAAGTTGCATTAAAATGTTAAACTATGTTTCTTAAATAGTTTACAGTAAAGTATATAGATGGTGTGCAGTCATCTTCTGATTTTTACAATTCCAAAATTGATTTGTATGTTCCAAAAATGTTGAAAGTAGAGAAAGCGATAAGTTACAAGAATTATGCGTTACGACTTTGCCTCAAAATTGACTGAACAGTGAATTACCAACAATATCAAAATATTGGAAGAATATTGAAAATGTAAAGAAGTTATAAAATTGATTACTATATTATCTAACAGACATATTATTATTTTATATACTGTGTTCATCAGAAAGTTGGCGATCATGGCTATTCATAATTTCCTTTCTTAATTCTTAATAAATGTTTTTTATTTGTTATCTCCCATAAGCCATCTTCCGCCTTTTATTTACTTGTCTTGTTTTCCACTGTCAATATTTCCTGCAGTCAATATAACCTGTGAGTATAAAATATTCCAAACATTTTTTCCTAATATGAGTCCTAGAAATGTTATCTCTTTCTAATTCAAAGTATACGTATCCTTTTTTTACTCAATTTCCGCTAAAATATTTTCGTTGTTCATATGGTCGGTCAATAGTATTCCAAACATCTTTCTATTGAACTACATTTCCGTTACTTCCAATCAATTCTTCTTCTGTGTTGAAATTTTCCCGCAATCCCTGACTTATAGAAATACTGATATAACGTACCAGTTCTATATTTTTATAGTATGTAATAAAACATAAATATCTAGATGTTTTGTGGCATTTTTATATCCGATGAAAGCTTATTGTATGGTCACATTCGGATATTTTTGAGAAAATATCTTGACTACAATGAAATACCAAATTATTCATAACATCCAACGTTGCAGAGACAAATATTTTTATTTATATAATTTCGAAAAGAGTTCTTACACTCTCGATTCTCTGTATCTCTCACCCAAAATGTTATTTTTAGTGGATACGCATTGTAAGTGTAGAAGATTTGTTTATTTTGGACAGTATTTTATTTTGTATCCGGGGCAAATATTGGGGACATAACAAGCTGCTTTGGTTTCTCGATCAATGATTATCGAATGTTTTCTAATTAGGAAACGGCAATTTTGATAGTTATCCTTACCATTTTAGTTTTCCTTTATTAACATATTTTATTTTTAATTATATTTCGGACACGAACCGTGCAAAACGAATTGAACGCATATTTATAATTCCATATTAATTAAATAAATGACCAATGGTCCTCAGAAGGTTCACTTAGATGTATTCACATACATAAACTCAATTCAAACGCACGTGCGGAGACACACATGTATGCTGTTACATTTTCATATATAAATAAACAAATATATTTCGCCAAAAATGTATCGAAAAGTATTTCTGGAAGATAACGTTTGCCATGCAATTAATATATGAATACATAGCATAGGGTATAGCATAGAGTATTGATAATAAAGAAAATTAATTTGTTTACTTATCATACACGTTCAGTCCGAAATAAATTCTTTGTTTAGCTAATACCTGTGGAGTTTTATAAAAAAATATGCAAGTAGAAATTTTGTTTTCCTCTAGCTTATTCCGTATGATTCTTTCCCAAATAAAGTCACTTAAATCATCGCTTGGACCAGTAACGAAGGTATGTTTCCTTTTGAAATATATTTCTAAATCTGTAACTAAAGAAGCTATTCGTGTTCATTTGTGGTGATACCGACCGAAAAAAGCAATGGACCGGATGTTTGCACTCTCACCACCAAAAAGCTCGTCAGTGCGCATCCGGCTTCACGAAGATGTTCCGGCTGAAAGCTAAAAATTAATTAAATATTAAATTCCAGTTCGCGAGCCTACGCGAATTTTATTTATCGGCCAATAGGAAGCCCAGAATCAAATACAAGTGTGAATTCCCAAATGATCTGCTGCGATCCGAAAAGAAGATATAAAAAGCCGATACAGAAAGCATCGCCAGACAGACAGACTGACCCAGACAGACTGACTCCAGAGAGACGAGAGTAATTAGTATCTCCCTTGATCAAGTCAAGCGGCTTACTATGCTCGTCGCCCTTACCTCTCTTTTCCTTCTTCGCTGTCTCAAAACTACTTACTGACCAAAGGAGCGGATACACAAAGACATTCCTTACTTACAACGCTCCCACATACCTAAGTATTAATTCTCTTTTCAGCATTTTATTGCCATAAACATTTTAACGTCCGTTGGGCCCTTATTTAAAGGAATACTTAAATTGTAAAAACCTTAATTGATATGTGTATATATACAAAATGTTATTTCTCAACACATTTTGCTTTTCCTGATTTATAATCATTTTCTGACTTCTAGTGGGCTATCTACAACGAGGCCAAATTCCGTTAATCTGCAACAATATACAAATACCCTTCACAAGAACGCCTACCCTCTATACATTACATATGACATCAGAATGAAGCTCTTGCAGATAAAAATATTGCTATGCGTTGCAAATTTCAGAGCAAAATGTTCAACGCTTAACAGAAAGCCACATTGGAGAACGTGAATAGCTGGAACTTCTTTGCGTGTGAATACCTTAGAAACCTTATAAAACTGTATGCCACCATTATAACGATGTATATTTACAATGAAATTAATTTTAAAATACGCATCCCTTTCTTTAAACGACAGTTTTCTTGGTATTTTTGGCACACTTAAAATTTGAGAGGTATTTTCGTCACACCCTGTACCTGTATGCAAATTTAATAAATTCCTCATTCAGTCTCCTGTAATTTTGCGAATAGAGAGTGTCATAAAGTAAAGAGAAAAAAGAATTATGAGTGCATAGTAAGAGATCAAGACACAGAACGACCAAAGAGATAGATAGATAGATAGATAGATAGATAGATAGATAGATAGATAGATAGATATGGAAATACTGAAAGGGTATCTATGATAGAATAGACTGATCTATCATGAAACAAAACCAGATAGACACGAAGAAAAATATATAAATATAAAAAGAGACGCACACACGTATACCTATATATATATATATATATATATATATATATATATATATATATATATGTCTGTGTGTGTGTGTGTGTGTGTGTTTTGATAAATTGAACTGATAAAAAATATATATATATACATTATATTATTAGTAGTATACACACTACTCTATTAGCACTAATGAATATCTATTTTCGTCTGGTTGTTCTAAATATCCGTAGTTCTACGTTTTATATAATTCATATGTTTGTGTATGAGATTTCATGATATTTATAAAAAATGCTATAATTCTTAGTGTATATTACATAACATCGAATGTATCTAACGGCCATTCACTTCCGGCTAATATTTTGAAATTTCTATTCCTTTTACGTCGTTTACTATCATGTATTCTTCCATACTTTCTTCACTCCATGCATCTTCTCAAGCCCAGACGTCGCGTGAACATTATTGGTATATCTAACTATATTTCACCTCCAACCAAATTTTGGTTCTATTTCTCTCTGAGCCGTTATCATCGGCTCTTTTTCTCTTATTTCTTTTTCTCCTGTATTCTTACGCTCTGTATTTCCTATATAGCTCGCTTTCTTTTTTGTTTTTAAACCTTTTTATCGATTTCTCTTTTTCTTTCTCTTCCTTTTCTATCCTCTTTACTTCGTACAGTTTTCCAGCAATAAAGGGGATGTGAGATTTTTTAGTTTTCTTTTTCAAAATTAACGTTTAGTACCATCTTTATAAATCTGACGAGACATTGTTTTTTTGATGTGAAACAAAATGTACACATTTGTAGGAAATTATATTTTTTACATTTCCTGAAGTATAACTTATAAAAAATGTTGATTGCTCTATTTCTATATTGAACACTGTTTTAAACTAATGTTTTGAACGAAGTTAATACTTTCTTCGTTCTTTCCTCACTTGGATACACACACACACACACACACACACACACACACACACACACACACACACACACACATATATATATATATATATATATATATATTCAATAGAGTGACTGATGAATACAATAGTATATAATTTTTGTAAGTATATGATTTTATAGTGGGGAGGCGTTCTTGTGAAGAGTAGTTGTATGTTGTTGCAGATTAACAGAATTTGGCCTCGTTGTAGATAGCCCACCAATAGTCATAAAAGATTAAAAATCAAGAAAAGCAAATTGAATTGAGAAACAACATTTTATATATACACATATCAATTAAGGTTTTTACAATTAATTAATACTTTAAGTATGAGACCAACGGATGTTAAAATGTCCATGACAATAGAAGCTGAAAAGAGAATGTTTGCTTAGGTAAGTGAGAGCGTTGTAAGTACGGAATGTCTTTGATATATCCGTTCTTTTGGCAAGTAGTTTTGAGACAGCGAAGAAGAAAAGGAGAGGGAGGGCGGCGAGCATAGTAATTCGCTTGACTTTGGTCAAGGGAGATACTAATTACACTCGTCTCTCTCGAGTCTGTCTGTGTGTGTCTGTCTGTATCGTCTTTTTATTTCGCCTTTTGTATCGCAGCAGATCATTTGGGAATTCAAATTCGTATTTGATTTTGGGCTTCCCAGTTGCCGATAAATAAAATTCGCGTAGGCTTGCGAACTGGAATTTAATATTTAATTAATTTTTAGCTTTCAACCGGAACATCTGCGTGTAGCCGGATTGCGCACCGACGAGTTTTGGTCATTAGCTTTCTGGTTGTGAGGGTGCAAACATCCGGTCCCTCGCATTGCTTGGTATCACAACAATTTCACGAAAATATTTTTCATCAGTTGATTAAACGGTGAATGATAAAATTATTGGCTTCGGTTTATCTATATGATACACTCTGTTAAAATCGATTTGTAGAAGGGACACAAAAAAAGCAATTGGACAAATTCTAAGAGAGCTATATTTAGGTCTTGATAATCATCGTGCAGAATTCTCAAGACTTGAAGTTTCAACACGTTGATCCTGATTTAGTATCAATTCATATAATTGAATAAAAAATAACGCTACATCATGAATCTAAACGATTCATTTAGAAAATCTGACCAGCATTCCCTGATTGATATGAAACAAATTGAGAATACTTCATCCGAAGTAAATTGTGAACAGAAATTTTTCGGTTTTATAAAAATTGTAGAAAATGAACTGGAACATTTATTGGACGGAAAAATAACTTAGAGCAGGATGTTGGGGAGATCTATAATCATCTTCTTATTTAAAGTACAGCTGATTTTTCTAAAAAAATAATGCATTAATTGTTTGAAAATTCCAGTCGGGCGTTCGTAAAAAATCTGTTTCAGGTTTTGAAGGTTTCTGGATTTAATTTCGGATGAAGAACACTGCATAAAGTTTTGTCTGTTGCATCAGTTTTTGCAGAATTAGTGCGATTGTAATAAAGTAAAAATTTTAATAGCGGGTGACGAAAGAAAGCGTCTTTATTTTTCGAAAATTCTGATCACTGGATAACTTTATTAGGATATGATTTTTTCAAATCTATTTGGAACTAATGCATGTTTTATATCTAGCATATTATTTTTGTATTGGATAATTCGCCCGAAAGAAAAGCGCACAAAAAACAATGCTGATACCAAAAGCATTTCATTGTCAAACTAAAGGTTTTATAGACATATTAATAAAAATCTATCGATTGTTATTTTATTGATATCTAATGTGATGTAATCGGACATGTATTCATCATCCAGAAGTCTTCTGTTTAAACCATGCAAAAGATTTATGTTGTCATTACTGAACTTTCTTTAACAGTTCACACAATTTTCTGATAACGTAGTGTCGTTGCTTACAAGCAGGGATGAAATCAGAAATCGGGAAAAAAAGAAAAGTTATTTTGATCTTAAATTCTTTCTCTTTTTTTTTTCACTGAAGTCGGAATTAATTTTTTTTCTATTGTATTTCATTAGATTTTTCTACGCGTTTGAATATATGTTTCTGAGTTCTTTCACGGGTATCCATTTTTACACCTCGGTAAAATGCAAGTTTTGACAATTTAAAAATGTAAGTAATATTCAATATCATACGTGTTGTAGATTATTTAAAATAAAAGGCAAAATTATTGTAAATAATGTAGTGGATGAGAGATGCTGAATGAATAAACATTTTGATAAGCGATATATGTAGAAATGTAGATAAGATTTGGAAAATGCCGACGGTGTTTGTGTATAAATTTTAAAAAATACATACTTTCTTCTGTTTTTCTTCAGGTACATTCTACAAGCAAAGCCATTATCAAAACGGCGTGATTCTCACTCGCATAACATACTTTCGGTCTTGTGCCATATCTAAGCCATGCTTAGAAAATGACTATTGTCCAGAACAGAATGTTGCGCCTGTTATTAATAAGTAACTCACAGGACTAAAATAATACAATTTCTGTAACACAAACACATCTATCACCTCAATAGTCATTAGTATCTATATTAATGTTTGTTTGTTGTAGATTTTTGGTGGAGTGTATTTCAGATAGGCAGATATTTCTGTCATAAAGTTGCGCGAAATCACAGGCAATTATAGTAATTTAATAGAAGAACTTAGAAAAACCTTTCACTTTGATGAATGAAGACATTACAATAGTGTCCTAACGAAACTTCGAAGTCGGCATAACGAGAATAACACCGTTTACCTAAATGAAAAAATATAATGGAAATAAATTAGCTTCATTTTCCAACAAAACTGTGTACTTATAGTTTCGGATGATAACACGTCTATAAGACGGACTATAAGCAAGCTTGAAATTAAGTGTATATCATTTTGCCGAAGTGGAAACAACTTTGTTTTTCATAGTGGTAAACATATCGCGTTTCATCCAAAAAGGTGTATATGCAGGAATTTTACTGCTCTACTTTATTCAAAAGTTTTATGCATCTGAAGCGAAAAGAATTTTTGTTGAGACTTACGGATAGCCTATTCTATCGAAAACATGCAGGAATTCATTTAGACGCTTCAAAAATAATGATTTCGATAGTACATATGAAGAACACTCCGGTGCATAGAAAAGAATAAAAATGAAGAATTAAAGGCCTTAATTTATGAAGATTCATATCAAGCACAAGATGAACTTGCGGAATCTTTAGGAATTTATCACACAAATGTTTGACATCATTAAGAATTATTCAAAAGCAAAGTCATTCGGTCCCTAGGAGGTGAAGGCGAGAATCATCGAACGGTGTTTTTTCAAGTGTGAACAGTTGCTGAAATATGCATAAGCTATTTCTACGAGGATGCATTTATATAAAAAGAAATAATATTAATAATGTCTAAAAAGTTATAGTAAGGCATTCTATTGAGTTCTATTTGTTAGTACAAAAAGTTTTAATTCATGAAGTAGTTGTTAAATAGTGATATTAGGAATAGAACCTTTTGGTAAATTGTAGTTTGTTTGAGTAAAATCTAGAGAATTCGAAATGTTCTAGAAATATGCAGAATAGGTGTTAGCCCCTATAAAATAGGTTCTGGGAAGAGAGTAGTTAGTTGTTAACAGGATTTGCTGACATTATCAACTCGAGCCCGATTCATGGATCTTTGCATCCAGCCAAAAGAATCTCTATATAAAAGATGCCGACCAAGTAAAACCTCAAAGAGAACCTCATGGAATTTAAAGGATAAATAGATACTTTTAACATTTTCATTGATCATACAGAAAACTATTTTTATATATACATTTAAGGATATCCAAAAAGTATAGCACTTAAACTACCTCGCTAACATAAGTGGGTAAATATATTGACACTTCTTTCCATTTCGTAACAGTTCGCCTGCCGGCAGTAAAATCTACGTTTCTGTTTTGAATGCATAAAATTGTAAATTTTGTGTATATATCATTTTGTGTTTATGGTAAATTAAATATGTGTATGTGATTTAACTCTGAGTTTTGGTCAATCATTTTCTTTTCATTTGTTACACTTAACAGGTAACACTATGATAACTCTAAGCATAGACCATCGTAGGTAACATCAGGAATGTTTCAAAATCGGCAGCAAAGATGGAAATCTGAGGTTGAAAGCTTCAGCTCTACATGTGTTGGGATCGGCTGGGTGTAGTTCTTATGAGCTGCTCAAACTGCGCAAACCGACTGAAACCACAATTGATGATAGCTATCAACTACAACTAATACGTTTGAGCCGAGTATTGAGTAAAAAAACGAGAACATGTTCCAGTCCTAATATATATATATATATTGTTACGAGGATGAATTTATACATAAAAATAATTTTAATAATGTCTAAAAAGTAGTAGTAAAATTCTATTGAGTACTAGTTGTTGTTACAAAAAAGTCTTAATTTAGAAAATAGTCGTAGAAATAAGGAAATTAGAAATAAAACGTTTGGAAGATTGTAGAATGTTCCACAGAATTCGAAAGGTTTTAGAAATATGCAAATTAAGTGTTATCCCGTATAAAAATAGGTTTTGGGCACAGAGCAGTCAGTTGATATCAGGATGGGTTGACCTCTACAGCTCCGGTTAAGATTCAGGATGTATATCCAGCCGAAAGTATCCATAAGTCGACGACAATAAATAAAATTTGAAACATTTGATAAAAGGATGTGCTGACCTCATCGGCACCGGTTTCGATTCATGGAACTATATTCAGCAGAAAGAATATGTCTAGTCTATGACACTCAAAAACCTGAAAGAGTTGTTAAAAGGGTTAAAAGGGTTTTGCTATCATATCGACCCCGGTAAATATTCTAGGATCCATATACTGCCGAAAGAATCTCACAGAAAAGTTCGAACAACTAAAAGCTGAAAGAGAACCTCATGGAACTAAAAGGATAAATACATATTTTTGCCTCTTTCATTGACCAAGCCAATAATTAGTCTTTATATACGCATTTAAGGATTTCCAAAAGTATAGCACTTAACTTCTCAGCCAACTGAACTGGGTTAAGATACTTAACGTCTTACCTTCCCATACTCTTCTCGTAACACTTCGCCTTACATTACTTTTCTCACCACGTAACCCTTCGCCTGCCAGGAACAAACTCTATGTTTCTATTTGAA
Organism: Ascarosepion bandense; assembly: GCA_037127315.1. Classification (NCBI taxonomy): domain Eukaryota; kingdom Metazoa; phylum Mollusca; class Cephalopoda; order Sepiida; family Sepiidae; genus Ascarosepion; species Ascarosepion bandense. Next base: position 2,865,238 of record JBBBDQ010000122.1, on the reverse strand, counting down.
TGAAAAACTGTATATTTTAAAATAATTGTTTCTAATGTTTTGTGAAATAAATATTTTTTCTGTATTTTAACTCTGAGTTTTGCTCAATCATTTTTCTTTTTCTTATGTTACAATTAACGCGTAACAGTATATATATATATATGTATATGTATATATATATATATATATATATATATATATATATATATATATATATATATATATATATATATATATATATATATATATATATATATATATATATATATATATATATATGAATTAAATTTAATAATATGTATGTAGAGACTCGTCATCTGCACGAGTAAGTAGGGTTAAATCAGGAACGAACAGAAAAATAGTTGTTGAAAGTTTCAATTTTAGTTTAGCTTCACCAGATGTTATGACTAAATTAGTTACGGCAGAAAAGGACAACCACACATACACACACTAAAACGTATGAAGTGAAAATCAAATTAAAACATACAGCATGTTTTGTTTTTATTATTTTGATCATTGTGTTGGATTCAGTGGCTTTATATTTTTATAATAATTTAATTTTTCCATTTATATATGCATAGAAAAAAGCTAACAATAGACAGTTAGATAGTAATTATGCAGAAATAAAACATTTCCCAAAATGAGTCTATTTGACACTAAAATTACATTAGAAAATTGCAGAATTTTTTGTGACTTATTAAGATCTCATTTTCGTAGCCTTATATCAGCAGTTATTTGAGAAAAACATTTGGTGAATATTGTTTTGCACCTGCAAAATTGTTTATCGCATTTCAGTTACCGAATCTTGCACTTGCCTCAATATGAAGCATCGAATTAAATCTATTTCATGATGCTAAGGATGTACTTTTAAATTTAAAATTTTTAAGTTTTATCAGGATAGAATATATGTCTCGCTCGGTATCATAAACACACAAATAAAATATTTGTATTCGTGTGTGTATGTGTGTGTGTGTGTGTGTGTGTGTGTGAACATATAATGTTTAATTTCGTAAGAATTCAATATACTACAGTCAGCCGACAAGGAATGTATACTCATCTTTTAAATTTATTCATTTTTGCATACAAGTTACAATAGATCCTGATCACATTCCTGGATATTTACTCTAAAATGTATAATTTTTAAAGTTTCCATATTAAGTGCGCCAATAAACGTAACGTGCTGGTAAATAAAGATATTAATTTTTTCCAATTTGCATAAAAAACTAATGACAAACTGACAACTTACTCTCCTCCGTCGCATACAAGGTGTCATATAAATTGAAAAATCACCATACATTACAAATATTTGATAACATGCCAAAAAAATTACTATATTACTGAAAACTAATAAAGAATATAAGTCCAACAAAGGTATGTACGCCGATGACACCACAGTTTACTCTCGACTCGATCAAAAATCTGGTGTGGGCGACAAAGCTAACCTTGCAGCCGAGCTTGGAAAGGACCTCCAATCCGTAGTGGACTCGGATAAGAAATGGCTCGAAAATTTTAATGCTTCTAAAACGAAGCTACTATCAATTAATCATCATAGACAATTGTACCTACCTCCTAGTAGCATGGACCAGTCTTGCCTTCCAGGGAATAAAACACTCCGCCTCCTTGGTTCTCACACATTCAGCGAACATTAAGTGGAATGAATATATCGAATCCATTGCTAATTGCTACGAAAGTTGGTTCTCTGTGCAGGGCTCGGGGGTTTTTTCCGTCTGAATCTATCCTGCACATTTATAAATCTACCATCCACCCGTGCATTGAATACTGTTGCCATATCTGGTCGGGTGCCCCTGCTATTCTCCTTGGGCTTCTCGACAAGGTACAGCGGAGGGTCTGTAATCTGATCGACTTAGCAGACCGCCTGCAGTCTCTCTCTCACCGGCGCAACGTGGCTTCCCTGTCTCTCTTCTATAAATACTTTCACGGCTTCTGCTCCGATGAACTTAGATCACTGGTGCCCCCTAGGTTCGAATTTGCACGAAATACTAGATTAGCAACTAGATCCTTTTACAGTGAAACCGATAAAATGCAACCTCAACTTCTACTCCAACAGTTTCTTTTCTCGCACTTCCCGGCTGTGGAATTCCCTTCAACATGACTGCTTCCCAGACGGCTAACAAACTAACTCGATTCCATCTTTTCAAACACTCTTTCCATCCACCCAACTATCTATCACCCCAATTCTGACATTTCCTATATCTAACCACTCTTTCTATTTACCTCCCTCTACGCAGCCCCAAGCGCAATAGTGGCAGTGGAATGCCTTGCTTGGGGTGAAATGATTAAAAAAAAACACAAAGTATAGATATTCACATAAGGAATAATTCGAGGTGACAACACTAAATGGTTCCCATGTAAATTAACTATGCTTACACTTGGTCAATCTGGGACTTACATCGTCACTCATTTTATCAGTCATTTAAGTGCTATACAGTCTTTGGGTTATTTAATCTCTTTCGAATCATAACTGACTAGGCATTTTTGCAATAGTTTACCTTTTCATTTTGCAGTAGACTGGTAGTCAGAAAAGTTTATAAGACCCAATTTGTTCTGGTATTCAGAGGAGAGTATAAGGTATTGGTCTATTTCTTCCGCAACAGTATTTGCGCGTAAGTATATATATCGAACTTATCAGGAATTTGAACTTGGCTGTGCTGCTTCTCATTCCGAGCCGATTTCCAGTACCTTAAATTTGTATATCTAGACATTGTAGAGTGTAATGAAACTAATTTATATCGGCTCAACATGTTCCAAAATACGCAATATTATGACTACACAGAAAATTATGAAATATGCAGATCCTCTTTGGTCAGAGTATAAGCTAAACTGTATTCTAAAGACAGTCATATCCCGATATTAACAAACAATATGTCATATTTTCTGTACTCCATTAAACATCTGACAACATAAATCGAAAATACAGTAATACATCAAGAGTTATAGTTTGACTCACTGAAAAAATTAAGTTGTAACAGCGTATAACTTTTTCCAGGCCATGAATATCACAGCCGCATATGGTCCGAAGAGTATGCTATGTGCATAGATATTCTTGATAAACCTAATGAAAAGGAGAGCAATATTATTGTTCCTGACACCTCTTCACTTACTTTCTCCACGCATATAATCTAGCTTTCCTCTGCTTTTTTCGATAAATATATTAATGATAACTGATATGACACCTAAACTTTATGAGTTTATTCGTCGTACTACATTGACAGTCTTTCTCATTAATTCGCAGTTCCATTGACTAATTTTTTTTAATCATTTCACCCCAAGCAAAACAGCCTCATCGCGACGGGTGCGCAAAAGGTTACATACGAGGAAAGTGATGAGAAAGAGAGACATGTTATAAGCGGTGTCTGGGAGTGGGTGAGATAAAAATGAGAATAATAGCGTGATAAGAGTGGAGACAAAACAGCATGAGAAAACGGATGCGAGTCAGTGAGACAATAGCTATTTACCTTACAGTTAAATTCTTGGAAATTCTAGCTGTCGGAGAATCAAATATATTCTACAGGCCGGAAGCGCAAGAGAAGTTGTTAGAGTAGAAATGTTAGTTACATTTTATTGATTTCACTTTTACAAAAGTGGCACCTACTTGCTCGTCTAGTAGCTAGAGCAAATTCATACAGAGAGGGCACCAGTGAGCTACGTTCATCTGAGCAGAAGCCGTATAAGTATTTTTAGAAGAGACATAAGGAAGCCGCATTACTCCGGTGAGAATGTGACTGCATCTGAGCCACCAAGTCATTACAGATTCTGAACAAGAACACCAATGTGAATAGCAATGGCACCTGACCAGATGTGACAGCAATGTTCAATACACGGGCTGATGGTAGATTTATATATGCGTGCAGGATATAACTATCAATTTTATGCTAACAGCTGCTTTCTTGCACTTCTCGTTTATGGAAAGCTTTTCCCGTTCTATGCTTGCTAGCCAACTTTGATCTTCTAATCGAAAAAAAATGGATACTCAATGATTTATCTCCTCTTCTATTTTTCTTGCTTCTTAAAAATATTGCAAATTTTCTTATTCTTTCAAGCTAAGTAACCCCTCTGTATCTTAGTAGCTTTACTGCATTGCATAGGGTGAAATGATTTTTAAAATGTCATGTACCACTTATTTATGATGGCGATCTGGACTCGCAGTCCTGTCGGCCTATTATGTTTTTTAGTATCTTACCTATAATAAGGCTAAGTTCATACATCGTTTGAATTTTATCGCGGTAGAATGAATAGTATTAAATAAGTTTGCTAAATATAATGGATATACATGAATCGTGTTGAACGCATCCTATCTTTGCAGGTGTTGGACTAATATATTGTGGACCAGTATATTTTGAAAAAATGTCGATTACATGGTCTCCGTCATCCACGCTGACAAACAAACCATGGTTTTCCACGATCATGGTTCTCCACGTTTTCCTATTACTGGTCGCTCTTAGTATGGTTTCTTTTGTTAAACATCGCAACCCCCGTTCCGTCATCCGCTTTGATCAGGCCCTTCTATGTTATCCGCTGCCTTCCTCTGTCACTTTTTTCAATCTCACCAGTCAATATCAGGTTCCCCAAGCCCCTTTCCTCATTGTAGGACACAGGAACTTCAGCTGTCTCTTCCTGATGCTCACTATTAATTTTGTTTTCGTTGACATTCATTCAAACACCTCATCGTTGCTTGCATGCTCGGTCCACGATATCCGCAGTATCCTTCTGTAGAACCACATTTCCGGTGCTTCAAGTTTTTTCCTCATCTTCGATGATATTGTCAAGCATTCACTGCCGTATTGAAGAAATTACATCACATAGCAATCTCCCACTCTCTTCTTTGTTTCTAGTGACATTTTCCTGTTTCTAGTACTTTACTCAGCTTCTGGAACGCCAATGATCTCTGTGTCGCACTTTCCATCTCCTGTTAGAACATTTCCTAGGTATCTAAATGATTTTACTTGCTTGATTCTGGTAACCCCCACCTGCATTTGGCATTTTGGGTCGCTCTTTTTGCAAATGACCATGCATCCAGTTTTCTTTCAGTTTATTTATTGTCCTTTTTTGTCACTCTCTACAGCTACCTATCTACTAATCCCTTTTCCTCTTATATGTAAAGTTTTGGTTATATCACTCGAAACTTGATTGAAACAGCAAAACTGGATATGACAATCGTTCTTAGTCTCTTTGAAAGAAAACAGTGCTCAACAGTCTGTGTTTATACATAAAGCAATGTATGCTTTGGTCTCTACTGTAGATGGGATGAGAACTGCTACTACAAATTTAAAATGTATCGATTATGTCTAACTCGTTTACCGTTTGCCTGAACATATGTTGGTCTATGTATGTAGGGACATTCATTTGACCAAAGTCAACACTGAAAGACAATAAATGCTTCAGGTATTTTCTAATTAACATCGAACCTAAAGAAGAGCAACAACCTGATAAATTTAACGTCTTAAAAGAAATCGATTCCATATCTTTGAGTGCCGCATGGACTGAAATAATCTTCTTGACTGGAGAAGTCACAATTTAAATATCAGATAGAAACAGTGCAATAGAATGTTAATACACCCTAAAGTGGACAGCTTCTTCGTAAACTTTGAGTACTAGAAAAGCTATCATAGACGCGTTTGCACATATTTTTTCCAATTTAAATGTGGTATCATTCATCAGAATTTTACAAGTTTATGTTCCACTAATCTATTTATACATGTGCGAAAGTAACTTTCAAGATCTAGTTTTAACTTTGTATTTAATCTTTAAAATATTGATCATGAATGTTATACCCACAAAGTGCACACTTCCGTTCTTTCTCTCTTTCCTTATTTCTCTCTCTCTCTCTCTCTCTCTCTGCTATATGTTTTGTACTAACGTTTTCCAGTCAGTATTAACATCTCGCTTGTCAATAGCGATGAGAATATTCACGCTCTAAATCTAACTCGAATGATACAAGGCGCACAATAAGAAAATTATGCTTCCAAGTTTATCCTGACGCAAGGTTATCCGAGGAACCTCTATTTACTTCTTATTTAGTATCCTGAGAATGATAATAAATTAAATCCGGTAGCAAGATCTCTGGTCGGGAGCTTCTGCACTTTTATAGAAGTTATTACGGAGTCGCCAACTGGGTTCCCCGTGATTGGATGAAACATAAATAATTACGGGCTACTTATTTCAACAGACTTCTTCTTTTGCTTGTTGGGACCTTAGAGACAAGACGCCCCCGTCTGCTCTCCGTCAACTAGATCCTGGATACGTGATGGGATTTGACAGCAACTGAAGCACTGAAGTCATGACTCTATTTCTGCAACTCAGCCATAACGTCACAGGAAATATAAACTGTTAAAAAGACGCATCTTTCAGATAAGTTCCGCAAACCCGAATGTTTGCAAGAGACTATCCTTTCTTCTTTTCTCTCTTTTCCTGTAAATACAAGTTTATAACATTTTCATCTGTGTTTGTGTAACTTTCTTCTCACCGCCGTCACAATATTGTTACCAATTAAAATGGGGAAATGCCCAATACTTGTAGGCAGATCCACTCTGGTCCGTGAAGGTACAGATTTATGTGTTCCAGCTATAGGCAAAAGTTAACCCCAAAACTGGGTCAATAAAATATGAAAGCATGAAGATAAATTATATATGAAGAAGACAGTAAAGCATTTTTGAAAAAAATTTACCACAATATCACATAATGAAAAATGTCTGGGACAGGATTATCTTTTCCTGAAATTTTTGTTTTTGTTTCCTTCATAAATTCGTTCTTCACTGCTTCGTTTCTTATTTCCTGTAATGTGGCAAGAAGGTCTCGATTTTACTGCATAATAATGTTCTAATATTTGCCTCATATCGTAAAACTGCAATTAGGGAATCATCTAATGACTCCGTTTTCTTTGATACTAGTCTCAAAAGACTGTCTGCATGCCCGATTTTGTTTGATAAATGAACTCTAATTTGAAGATATAATTTAATAGAATCGTCCCACGTCTTCGTAATCTATTAGCAGTGTAGACTGGTAGGCGGGTTTTTTATGCAAGTATTGTCAGTAACGGCTTGTGGTCCGTCTGTAAGGTGAAGAATCTGCCGTAAATATAACTGTGGAATTTCGTAACCGCAAAAAATAATTCCCAATACTTCCTTTTCAATTTGCGAGTAATTCTTTTTGGCTGGTAGTAACGTTCTCGTCGTATGTGCGAAGGGTTTTAGTGTCCCACCAGGCATTTCATAAAGTATACGTGCCCCAACACTATAAGAACTCGCGTCACTCGCGACTCCTATTTCCAATTTTGGATCATAATACGTTAAAAATATATCTGCTGTAAGAGTCTTAATGATTTTGTCGAAAGTTTTCTGACATTTGGATGACCATCCCCAAATTCTTTCATTCTTCAACAGTTCGTTTAGGAGTGCGTGTAATTTGTGCATGTTAGATATCAACTCTTGATAATAATTTACTAAGCCCAAAAAGTTTTGTAACTCGGCTATATTTTTTGAGCCGACACGTTTTATATGCCGTCGCTCTTTCTGGGTCTGGTCTTCATTCTTCTTCGTCAATATGGCCCATTTATTTTATCTTCTTCATAAAGAAGTCACATTTATTTTCCTCTACCAGAAAGCCTTAATTTTGTATCCACGTAAAGACCTCTTGAAAGTGTTCCCGGTGTTGTTCAATATTTTTGTTATTTATCAATATGTCATCCCTGGCCTCCTATGCAAACTACGCGGTTATGGTATTACCGGTCGCCTGCTTGACCTAATACAATCTTTCTTAAATAACCGCAAAATGAAGGTCGTTCTGAATGGGCGTGCCTCTTCGTCCTACAGCACGAATGCTGGTGTCGCATAAGGCTCTATCCTGGGCCCGACGCTCTTCCTTATTTTCATCAACGACCTCCCAGATGAGATCAAGTCCCAAGTAGGCATCTACGCAGATGACACTACAATATACTCCCGCTCCAGTAAGAAACCTGTCATGGCGGAAAGACATAATCTCGCTGCTGACCTTGAGCGGAATCTACACTCTGTGGTGAACTGGGGCAAGAAGTGGCTTGTCAACTTCAATTCCTCTAAGACCAAGCTGTTGTCTGTCAACCATTACAGGCAACCTCTTCTGCCTCCCATAAGCATGGACCAGATGATTCTCCTGGAGAGTAATACACTACGCCTCCTCGGACTTACCCTGTCCTCAGACCTCAAATGGAAGCACTATATTGAATCCATAGCCAAATCTACTGCTAAGAATATTGGGTCACTATGTCGATCCAGGATGTTTTTTCCACCTGAATCCATCCTGCATATATACAAGTCAACCATCCGTCCGTGCATGGAGTACTGCTGCCATTTATGGTCAGGTGCCCCTGCCGTTCTCCTCAGTATTCTTGACAAGCTCCAAAGGAGATTCTGTAATGTGATAGGTACTGATCTGGTGACTCGACTGCAGCCACTTTCCCATCGTCGAAATGTGGCCTCCCTTTGTCTCTTCTATAAATACTTTCATGGCTTCTGCTCGGATGAGCTTAAGTCACTGATGCCTCCTCAACAGGTGTTTACCCGTGCAACCAGACTGGCAACTGGGTCCCACCCATTCACAGTCAGGTTAGCCAAATGCAGACGACAATTCTACTCCTGTTGCTTCCTCTCTCGCACTTCCCGCCTGTGGAACTCACTCCCGTATTCTTGCTTTCCTGACGGCTACGACCTCCAGAAATTTAAAAGCAAAGTTAATACTCACCTACTAACCACTGGACTCTAGCTCTCTCCCCTCCCCTGTATAATCTTCACTTTCTCTCTGCCCATGTATCTGTCATTGCACCTGCTTTCTCAGCTTTCTCTTGTTCCTTTGTAACTAGCTTGTACTCCTCACTCTTTTCTAATTAATCTTTCTACATTTATGTAACCCCCTGCACATCAGTGGCGTTTCTGCCTTGCTCGTGGTGAAATGATTAAAAAAAATCAACATATGGGATTGTGAAGTCAAGTCCGCATAGCATAGTGTTCATTATTTGCTGAAATATTGCTGGCGTGACCTGGATGCCGAATCCTAATCTCTGGAACTCATATAACCCTCTAGATTTCCTTGTCTACTAGTATTTGTAGGTATGCTTCGCTGAAGTCTATCTTTGAGCAAAATTTTCCTCCATTCAATTTTGTGAATACATCCTCTAGATTAGGGAGAAGATAGTAATAATCTTTAATCGCAGCCATTAATCCTGTGGAGAAGTCAGCGCATCCTCGTATCTCTCCCGATTTCTTTTTCAGTTAAAACGTAGGAGCGGCCATTGACTATATGATACTTTTGCCAATCTACCGGTTTCAACAAGTCTATCAAACTCTTTGTCTATCTTTTCTAATGATGCACAAGGTACATTTCTTTTCTTCTTGAAAATGGGTTGTATATTTTCTTTTAGTTTGATTTTGTCCGCTATATTTTTAACATATCCCGAGGCCGGCTGAAAATTTTTCGAGGAAACACTCCTTTAAATCTCCTTCAATTTGTCTGCCTCAGTCGATGACATTTTCACTTTTTGGCAAAAAGTATTTATCGATAAATTTCAGAGGTCAGATTTCTGCATCCAGTCAGTTTCGAATAGATTTTTCCGTATTTTCTAGAACAAACATCTTTAATTTCTTGGTCATCCCGTTGAACGTCACATTTGTGATAATCTCCCCCTCAAATTTGAAATTTGTTCTTATTAGCGGCTTGGCTATTTTATCTGTTCTCAACATGGTCAGTTTGTTTAATTTATTCCATGTCTGTAGGCTAATAATAGGTAAATAGGATATAGAATCCAACTGTAATCTGATTTTTTTGTTTAACATTTCCACTTGTACCTATTCTTGTATATTTATCCCGTCTGCTTGGTTTACTTCCAGTGGATCTCACTCGGCTTTTTTTGCTTTCTTTGTTCTACAGTGCGAACTTTTGTGCCCCACCTTATTGCACGACAGATAAGTATTATAACGGTATGGACAATCTTTATACCAATACAGAATTTTATAGCGATAGCATGGACTAGATGGTGGTTTCCTGCTGAAGTTTCATTTGACTTTTTGTAGCCTAGTAAGTGGTTTGATTGTTTTTTTGGTGGGGGGGGTGAAAAACGTGTTTTTCTTTGTACTTACCGTATGTGAGTAACGCCAGACTCTTCGATAACTTTCGAGGCCTTTTTTACGCTCATGCATCTCTGACAGCTTTCAGCTAATTTTTGTAGCGTTAATTCTTGTTCACTCTCAAGTTTTGTTAGAATTCTCCGTCTGATCCCGCGTCTTTAGTCGAAATCTTGACGAATAACAAACATTTAAAGTTGTCAGCAATGAGTTCAGATAACTTAAAGTCATCGCAGTGTTTGTTTGTTACGGAGTGAATATTATATATTCTTCGCTATCCGTTTTTGTAAAACTTAAACATGTACACCTTTTGTGGAACAGCGAAGTTTCCGGAGTGAATAATTCCGTTAAAAATTTCACGGCTTCCCCGAAAGTCAACGTTTTCGTTTTCCTCGGTAAGATGTAGTCTATGAATTAATTTATTTGCGAGACCCTAGTTTCCTAAGTCATAGACGCACTTTTTTAACATCTGACCAATATATCCCATATAAATCTTCATATCTTCTGGAGTAAGCCGCGAAGGTTTTGTCTTTGTCGGGTGCAAAAGTGAAGACTTCCTTTGAGCTCCATATAGCATTTTGCGAAAATGCCGATTCATTTTCAGAATTCTGCCTTTTATTTGTCACTGCTAGTAGTAGTAATTCTTATAGTTCGACTTTCTCTTCTTCGTTTTTCTGTTCAATTTCTAATTGTTTCTCTTCGAGCCTAATCTGTCTTTCCTCATTTTTTTTATTGTTGCTCGAATTGTGTTATCATTAGTTCCAACATGGTTGTCTTGAAGTCCTCCACGTTTACAACGTAATTTAAGTAAAACACAAGCTATCTGTTGCCACAAGAAGAAGACATAGAAAAACTCGCTTTATCTTCTTTTCATGCTTTTTTTCACAAAACGTTATTCACGTATATAAGGTTTATAGTTACGGCGATCTAAAAATAATTTTTCCTGTTCTTGTTCGGAAATAATAATGACTGATTTATTTCACTTTTGCACAAGGAAGAAAAACAAAAATTACCGATTTTTCCTTTTCTTATTACGCTAATTACACTGTTTTAGCTCATGTGTGTTTTACCTTTATGGTTTTCGAAAACCGCTGTATACTGGTCGCTTATATGTGTGAAAAATCGTTTCATAAGAACTTTAGAGCTAGAGTTGTGTACCTAAGAAAAGATGTTTCTTTTTTTCTCAGTGTAGAATTCAGGTCTTTGTCGCCCGTTGTTCTGGAAACTTGGCGAGAAAAAAATTCGTAGATTTCGATTACTGTTATGGTCAAAAGTTAGAATCATTTTTTTTATATCTTCGTCACCGGTGTTATGGCTGGTGTCCAAAAAGTATTTTCGTTTACCTTCTCGTATAATCCGTTTCTTAAGTATCTTAGTCACCACCGTTATGGGCGACTGAAGGCTAAAAGTTTTTATTCTTTTGTCCTCCGCGTAGAATCTGTTTCTTAAATATCTTCGTCGCCACTGTCGTGGACCAGGTTAAGGTTCGAAATAAACCACACGACCACAAGTGTAGAAAATACATATATGTATTTACAAGAAATAACAATAAAAAATGTTGAAGATGTTAGTATGACTGTCAGTCTAGTTTGGAGTGAACTATCACCAACTCGACTCTCTCACTCTTGAGAGGCGTAGTATATATAGTGCTAGGAAGATTTCATTCTGGAGTTACAGGTAAGGACACACACACACACACACACACACACACACATATATATATATATATATATATATGACATTAGAAAATGAAATATTGTTGACCTGATTCTATAATATTTTCTAAAGTTATGAAGAAGAAAATATGTTGGTGACACGTACTGCTATATTCAACCATGCTGACGACTGCCAATCTTGGCAAGAAGCTTCAAATGACGTTAGTGGAGCGTACAAACAAAGTGATAGCTATACAAGACTTTCCAAGCAGTTAAATGTTTTCAGACTGTCAATTTGGAGAATGATCTAGAATTACAACTTCAATCATTGTGTTGGGAATAAATTAAAGATTCTTGGACAACGAATAATTTCTGAGAGAATGGAAAAGGAAAATTGTTTGATATGTCTCGCAAAATACACACTCAACGATAAAAGACGTTGTCAATAATGTAAGTACATCAGGTTGGAATGTTTAAAAGAAGACAGTCATTAGATTTTTCATCGAGTAGGATTTTTTAATTTTCGCCAACGGACAGATAATTTGCTTAACGCTATACACCTAAAATGCAGATTAGCGTTTGCTAGAAACCAGAGACAATAAATATTAAAACTTTGTTCTATGATCCCATGAACACACAATATATAAAGAGCAAAGTGATGAAGCTCACAAACCAAAAACAGTGGATCATTGAGCTCTGGATAAGCTTTGTTGCTTTTAGACAGAGGTCAAGTGATGGCACACGGTATCATGGACAATGAACAGTAAATAGCCACTCTAGAAATTAATATAAAACAATGTGCACGAAATCCATCTTTGGGGTTTCTCTGGACGTTCCAACATGACAATGACTTGCAAAACACGACACGAATTGTTAGAAAATATTTAGATGAGATATTTGTGTACCGTAATCTAAGTACTGATCTAAACCCCATTAAAATTTATGGGCATGTTTGCAAAACAAGTATACATATAGGTCCAGTGAATTGCCAAGGAATAATGCAGCAAAATACATATCAGTGTCTTGGAGGGAACTATCAAAACGATTGAAGGCAAGGATAAAAAATTAGAATTACCTCATTGATAATTTATATAAAAGTCTAATAATGTTGTCCTAATTTGAATTGTTTTTGTGTTTTTATTATTATTCATTGACATTAAAATATATAAATTTTATGTTAGCCTTAATTTAGATTCTTTCGATTCCATTACTTCAAATTTGGTGAACATAAAAATACCATAAAAATTTCAAGTAAAACATTTTTTTGTGTTTTTGAAATTATGGAAAGAGATGAGTTATTCTGTCCACAAATAATTATATATATATATATATATGAGGCAAGAAGTTTCTGTGCGTGTGTGTCTGGTTGTGTGTCCTTTAAACAAATCCATAATTTCTATCCGATTCTCACCAAAATTCACACAAATATTCTTTAGGCTTCCGGAGAGGTCATGGGTTACTTATATTTATCCGAATATCCCCCGATATTTATATATATAAAAGGCAATATATTTGTGTGTGTCTCTGTCTGTGAGTATATCCTTTATACACATCCATAATATTTATAAGATTCTCAACAAACTTCACACAAATAATCATTAGGCTTTCGACCAGGTTATCGACTACCCCCACCCGACATCTATATATAAAAAGTAAGTTGTTTCTGTGTGTGTCTGTCAGGCTGTATGTTTTTTTTTTAAATACAAATCAACAATTTTTATCTGATTCTCACCAAACTTCACAGAAGGCTTCTGGTCAGGCCATGGGCTACAGATTTTATTACGATATCCTCCCGATATCTATATATATATAAAAGGCAATTTGTGTGTGCGTGTCTGTCTGTCTGTCTGTATTTTTTTTATACAAATACACAATATTTATCCGATTCCTACCAAACTTCACACATATCTTTATTAGACTTCAGGTCAGGTTATGGGTTACTTATTTCTCTGATTTTGCACAGATATCCATATATATAAAAAGCAACATTTTTTATTGTGTGTGTGTGTGTGTGTGTGTGTGTGTGTGTGTGTGTGTGTGTGTGTGTGTGTGTTTGTATTTCCTTTATATAAATCCACAATCTTTTTCCGATTCTGACCAAACATCACACAAATAATCATTAGAATTTCGGTCAGGTCATGAGCTACAGATTGTTCCCGATTTTCTCCCGATATCTATATATATAAAAGACGAGGTGTTTGTGTGTGTGTGTGTGTGTGTGTGTGTGTGTGTGTGTGTGTGTGTGTGTGTGTGTCGGTTTTTCTGTATGTCCCTTATACATATCCACAATTTTTATCCGATTCTCACCAAAATTCACACAAATATTTATCTAACTTTCAATATGTAGGTGGTTGTAAATTTAATCACATAGGAGTGATTTAAAAACCTTTTCTTTTTTGAATCACTCCTGTGGAATTAGATTTAAAACCCCCCTCACATTTTAATGTTTTTCATTAAAGTTTATTTTTAAACGAATTCCACTTTTTCCCAGTAATGTGAGTAATCCCCCTTTTCATATTGTCTTCGTTCTAGCCCTATTCATAATTTTGCCAACGAAGCCCTTGAAAAGTGTTGGTCGAAAGGTTCCTCGGGTTTGGGATAAGTATGACGTCTCTTCATTTTAGAGCAATATATATATATATATATATATATATATTATAAACACTATAGTCATCCGCAGACAGATCTGTTTCGCTGTATGACAGCTCGTCAGTACGACTTAGACTCCGTTCGCTTCCTAATCCAGGATTGAAATCGAATCGGCGTCAGTCGGCGATTCTACCCCTAGGCTACGGTAGAAGAAGGCAGGCTTTTTAGCGCGTATAATAGAGTGCTCCAATTCATTATAGAATGAGCGATGCGTATATGCCGGAGTAGCTACTGTTTATAAAGTCTCTCACCATTCCACAGTGCTCAATCAGGGTGTGAGAGGGGAAATATATTATATATATAAATTATGAGATGAAAAATGCTCAATATATTAAATTCAACATAAACATTTCCCCGGGGGAAATGAGGCACCCAAATATGGCGCGACATATGTCCCTCACAAAAAATAAAAATAAAAATAAAAACAACCGGGATGTTTCTTGAAAATTTGTGAAAATTCGTATGTTTTATGTATTATGTTTTATGTATCAAATGTTTATGTATCATGATTTATGTATTGTGTATTATTGGATGCATTAATGTACAAAAAATGGGCACCTAAAAAGATGTGTACTCTACAGGTAGGAACAAACTTAATTAGGTAAAATTGATATTTTCCATCGTGTGGGAACACCTAATTAGAGGCGAAATATGTCAACTCTAGATAAAATGAATTATACAAGCTCGAAATGTTATTCCCTAGTGTGACTTATTTACACCAATATATGGATAAATCAACACCCAAATGAAGTAAAATGGCATTATTAACACGTAATAATATATTACGAAATAAAAAATAAAAAAAAGACAATTACCAATTCATTTAGAAATAAAACATACACAAATGCATTGGGTCGTTTATACAGGGTCCTTATACATGGGGACATAGTAGACTACCAGTGCACTTGTATAAGTTATAAGTTATGTACATGGGTATGTGCGTGCATATGCGGTCTTGTTTGTGTACGTATGCATATATATATATAATTGTGTTTGGTTATATGGGTTAAATATGTACTTAATTATCTCATATATATCCCGTGTATATAAATATATGCGAGATTGAAAATACGACAATTAATGTACGCGATATGTGAGTGCGTATATACACCTCACTACGTGGGCGCCAGGAAGCCCTATGCTTATGAAGCGTATATATGTGTGAGTATGAAAACGCTAAGACCTAAAAAGTTAAAAAAAAAAATCAGTGGATATGTAAACTTAAACAAAACCTCAGTGTAAGTATATGTAGGAATGTACACATCGAGCTCTCTATATGGATTTACCTATTAATAATTCATATTAAGGAAATGTTTTTTGATTATCCTCACCGTTTTACGGACTGACAAATATACCTATATTATTGACTAGGATATATATATATATATATATATATATATATATATATATATATATATATATATATAATTTTCTAAACATATGATGTTAAATATAAGAGACAATGAATGTCTATTATGTTTAATCATGAGCCGTTCTAAACGTCGTATTTTGGCTCTAATTTCAGTTGAAAATAAAGACAAAAAGACAAAAAGACAAAATTTTTGGATAATTTTTTATTAATTTGCTTGTAATCTTTCGGCTCACATGAGCCATCTTCAGAGAGGTTATTTAGACTGTAATACAATAACATCTACCATCACCGACGATTTTATTTTGTGTTGACATAAAACTCCGCTTTGCAACGGCAATAGTTACCAAAAATAATAATCGCAGTTCTCAAATTTTCAATGCGGTTTTATGACGTCACACATCGTGATAGCGCGAAATGACAACAAAACCATGTAGGCAAATTCTATGTAATGTGTTATGTCCGGATTTGAAGGTGATTTTATTAAGTGTTGCTTGTTTAGATTTGATGTACATGGCCTCCAATATCTGAAGGTTTCTCTTACTGTGTGTATGAGTAGGGATCACCGTATTATTGACCAAAATCTGTCTATTACCTACATGTTTTTGTTTTATATTTAACAGCATATATATATATATATATATATATATATATATATATATATATATACTCTCTTTCTCTTTCACACACACACCCACATATATATATATATATATATATATATATATATATATATATATATATATATATGTATTGGATGTACTTTGTCATGCAGTGAATATCGGCTCAGAGCGAGAAATCCGGGAGCTGAGTTCGAATTCTAGTTGAATTTTTGCATTTATTTACGGACAAATATGCTTGGCAAATGTATTAATCCGTCTCTTATTACTCCATTTTTATGTTAAATAACCGATTTGATTCTCTGCCCTAGCAACCAGTCTTAAACAGAATATAATGGAAACCTTGTGCAGGATAATGTTTTGCCCAGTTATGTCTCGAAAGAGACATGACTAACTAAGCGTGTATCACATACGGCACTTAAACGACTGACTGAAATATATGTACATATATGTACATATATATATATATATATATATATATATATATACAATTATGTTTGATTTTTTATAAATTATTCTCTTTGTCTATGTATAATTTGCTTTGTCGTCAGCTGTCAACATCTATTTATTTAATGATCAATACTTCCACTAAAACCTCAAATGATTAAAACAATCATTTCTTTTATAACTTTTAGACATTTATCGAATCTTTCTGAACAACGTTTAACAGGTGTGAATGACTTTGATAGAAACCTTTCAATTGCCATCGCCAACAAACCATTACGCTTCAAACAATGTAATTCTCACTTCAGGTTTCAGTAATAAGACTTAATCAATAGTTTCTTTTGTAGTCTTGGATAAGTGAAATCATGAATTCTTTGGAATGCATTCAGTAAGAACCACGTTCAGAAATTACAATGCAAGACATTAAATGTTTTAATTTAAAGCTAAAAATCTATAATATATATATATATATATATATATATATATATATATATATATATATGTATGATCCGTTTGATATTAGTTTCCAACATAGCTCATATCTATCTATCTCTCTCTATCTATCTATCTATCTATCTATCTATCTATCTATTCATATATATCTTTCCAGTCAAATTACTATGTTAATATATTTTTATACTATTTTACATATAATTATACATATATGTCCTAGGAAATTATACATATATGTCCTAGGGAAATATATAATTATAAATTAAAAAAATGTATGTCTATCTATCTATCTAGCTAGCTAGCTAGCTAGCTAGCTACCTAGATAAATTCTCATTATAATAATAATAAAATCTGTTTACAAACATATGAAAAATTACTCTAAAACAACATAAGCAAGCTGAACAAAATAAGCATAATAAAACAGGGAGATTAGAATGTGTTACCATAATCAAATTTAGGATAACATTTCCAGTGAGTTGATGAATTAATCTCCAATATATATCAACACAACAAATGAAAGAGGTGATATCATCTTTTAAATATGATAAACAACTGCTATGAATACTTTCCTGTCCGAACAAACAATGAAACCTGTGGATAGTTGACAACGAGGCTGAAATTTGCAATAATCTAATAACAATGGCTCACAACTAAACCGTATCAACGGAAAGTATCAAATCCAGCGAACAGCTGTTATGCAAAAAAAAAAAAATTATTAGAAACTACAACCTAAGATAAGAAGTAGCTATTAACACGCATACTACTCTGAAAACCTATGAACAATGGCCACAGAAGCAAAAGAGTTTAGAGTCTTTAAACACAGGCCACAGAAACAAAATGTAACAATAAATAGAAAAATTAACAACCAGAAAAATTACAATAGCCTATAAACTATTGCTGCACACGTGAAATGAGTTACAAGCCTTCCAACGCAAGCCAAATATGACTCTAATCATGAAAATAGACAATAGCTTATGAGCAACTTTTCAAAAGGCAATAGAAATAAGAAGCCACAAACAGGTGCTTCACCAACAGAAAGTGTCTGGAACATAGAAAGAATTAGCAGAAAACTGACAAAAACGTTTATAAATAATTAGCACGCAACAAGAACAGGTAGGAGCTCAAAAAATATTAATGAAGACAAAAGTGACAAGAACATCTAAACAATTGGCACTTATGGGAAAATAAACAACAGCAATCTATGAACACTTGCCAGGCAAGTTCTTCGGGACAAGAGCTTCAGTAAAATTGTCTGTAATTCAAATAACATAATTGAAAATAGGTCACAGTCTATGAAAAATTGCCAAAGATGGCATTAAAAACAACAAATGAACAATCGCCACACAAGCCAAGTGTGACATGAACATGTGACAAATTGACACAGAAGCAAATACAGAACAATTGTCACACAAGTCATTACAATGATGTATGGACGATTACTACTCATTCAAAAAGTTGCCTTCAATTCATCTTTGGAGTTATAAAGACTTTTGCTTGTCTCTCGCGAAACAGCGCCCCACACATAATAATCAAAGAGTTCTGGTGAGTTAGGTCGCCAGATGTATGGGTTGATATGATCACAGAAATTGTCTGACGGCTCTGAATGCGCTCCTGCATGTGTAGCATTTGGAATGATCTCGTTAAGTGACAAAATATCACCTAGAAGCCAACCTAATAACTCAGTTAAGCATTACTTAGTCAAGGATCATGATGTAGGACTCTGTATTGAATCTTAAAACATATGGGAAGATAAATGAAGATATTATATCTTCATCACTAGTGATCACTGCAAAATTAAACTCATCAAACTCTTTACAAATACTCTTCATTACCTTTGAACTGACACCAAAACACTACGAATTTTTCGTATTGAAGCTTGCGGTGTGAATCCTAAGGAGAACATCATAAACTTTCAAAGTCTCTAGCAAAGTGAAGATTCTGTTTTTTCTCCAAAACGCTGTCTAAATACTCCTAATATGTTGTGCACTCGACAAAATAAAGAAAAAAATCAAACAACGCGCATGAGAGAAATTAAAAATATAAAATGTCGACACTTTACCCACCTACACTTTATATATAAACATTTGAAGCAAAAATATACAACAACCTGTAAACAAGTGCCAGATAAATCATTAAAGACAACACCATAAGAACAATTGCTCTATAAATCATTAAAGACAACACCATAAGAACAATTGCTCTATAAATCATTAAAGACAACACCATAAGAACAATTGCTCTATAAATCATTAAAGACAACACCATAAGAACAATTGCTCTATAAATCATTAAAGACAACACCATAAGAACAATTGCTCTATAAATCATTAAAGACAACACCATAAGAATAATTGCTCTATAAATCATTAAAGACAACACCATAAGAACAATTGCTCTATAAATCATTAAAGACAACACCATAAGAACAATTGCTCTATAAATCATTAAAGACAACACCATAAGAACAATTGCTCTATAAATCATTAAAGACAACACCATAAGAACAATTGCTCTATAAATCATTAAAGACAACACCATAAGAACAATTGCTCTATAAATCATTAAAGACAACACCATAAGAACAATTGCTCTATAAATCATTAAAGACAACACCATAAGAACAATTGCTCTATAAATCATTAAAGACAACACCATAAGAACAATTGCTCTATAAATCATTAAAGACAACACCATAAGAACAATTGCTCTATAAATCATTAAAGACAACATACCATAAGAACAATTGCTCTATAAATCATTAAAGACAACACCATAAGAACAATTGCTCTTCTATAAACATTAAAGACAACACCATAAGAACAATTGCTCTATAAATTATTAAAGACAACACCATAAGAACAATTGCTCTATAAATCATTAAAGACAACACCATAAGAACAATTGCTCTATAAATCATTAAAGACAACACCATAAGAACAATTGCTCTATAAATCATTAAAGACAACACCATAAGAACAATTGCTCTATAAATCATTAAAGACAACACCATAAGAACAATTGCTCTATAAATCATTAAAGACAACACCATAAGAACAATTGCTCTATAAACATTAAAGACAACACCATAAGAACAATTGCTCTATAAACATTAAAGACAACACCATAAGAACAATTGCTCTATAAATCATTAAAGACAACACCATAAGAACAATTGCTCTATAAACATTAAAGACAACACCATAAGAACAATTGCTCTATAAATCATTAAAGACAACACCATAAGAACAATTGCTCTATAAATCATTAAAGACAACACCATAAGAACAATTGCTCTATAAATCATTAAAGACAACACCATAAGAACAATTGCTCTATAAATCATTAAAGACAACACCATAAGAACAATTGCTCTATAAATCATTAAAGACAACACCATAAGAACAATTGCTCTATAAATCATTAAAGACAACACCATAAGAACAATTGCTCTTATAACCATTAAAGACAACACCATAAGAACAATTGCTCTATAAACATTAAAGACAACACCATAAGAACAATTGCTCTATAAATCATTAAAGACAACACCATAAGAACAATTGCTCTATAAATCATTAAAGACAACACCATAAGAACAATTGCTCTATAAATCATTAAAGACAACACCATAAGAACAATTGCTCTATAAATCATTAAAGACAACACCATAAGAACAATTGCTCTATAAATCATTAAAGACAACACCATAAGAACAATTGCTCTATAAATCATTAAAGACAACACCATAAGAACAATTGCTCTATAAATCATTAAAGACAACACCATAAGAACAATTGCTCTATAAATCATTAAAGACAACACCACAAGAAAATTGCTCTATAAATCATTAAAGACAACACCACAAGAACAATTGCTCTATAAATCATTAAAGACAACACCACAAGAACAATTGCTCTATAAATCATTAAAGACAACACCACAAGAACAATTGCTCTATAAATCATTAAAGACAACACCATAAGAACAATTGCTCTATAAATCATTAAAGACAACACCATAAGAACAATTGCTCTATAAATAAAGACAACACCATAAGAACAATTGCTCTATAAATTATTAAAGACAACACCATAAGAACAATTGCTCTATAAATTATTAAAGACAACACAATAAGAACAATTGCTCTATAAATCATTAAAGACAACACCATAAGAACAATTGCTCTATAAATTATTAAAGACAACACCATAAGAACAATTGCTCTATAAATTATTAAAGCTACTAACACTATAAGAACAATTGCTCTATAAATCATTAAAGACAACACCATAAGAACAATTGCTCTATAAATCATTAAAGACAATTACAAGAACAATTGCTCATAAATCATTAAAGACAACACCATAAGAACAATTGCTCTATAAATAAAGACAACACCATAAGAACAATTGCTCTATAAATCATTAAAGACAACACCATAAGAACAATTGCTCTATAAATCATTAAAGACAACACCATAAGAACAATTGCTCTATAAATCATTAAAGACAACACCATAAGAACAATTGCTCTATAAATCATTAAAGACAACACCATAAGAACAATTGCTCTATAAATCATTAAAGACAACACCATAAGAACAATTGCTCTATAAATCATTAAAGACAACACCATAAGAACAATTGCTCTATAAATCATTAAAGACAACACCATAAGAACAATTGCTCTATAAATCATTAAAGACAACACCACAAGAAAAATTGCTCTATAAATCATTAAAGACAACACCACAAGAACAATTGCTCTATAAATCATTAAAGACAACACCACAAGAACAATTGCTCTATAAATCATTAAAGACAACACCACAAGAACAATTACCTATAAATCATTAAAGACAACACCATAAGAACAATTGCTCTATAAATCATTAAAGACAACACCATAAGAACAATTGCTCTATAAATCATTAAAGACAACACCATAACAATTGCTCTATAAATTATTAAAGACAACACCATAAGAACAATTGCTCTATAAATTATTAAAGACAACACCATAAGAACAATTGCTCTATAAATCATTAAAGACAACACCATAAGAACAATTGCTCTATAAATTATTAAAGACAACACCATAAGAACAATTGCTCTATAAATTATTAAAGACAACACCATAAGAACAATTGCTCTATAAATCATTAAAGACAAACAAACACCATAAGAACAATTGCTCTATAAATCATTAAAGACAACACCATAAGAATTGCTCTATAAATCATTAAAGACAACACCATAAGAACAATTGCTCTATAAATCATTAAAGACAACACCATAAGAACTATTGCTCTATAAATCATTAAAGACAACACCATAAGAACAATTGCTCTATAAATCATTAAAGACAACACCATAAGAACAATTGCTCTATAAATCATTAAAGACAACACCATAAGAACAATTGCTCTATAAATCATTAAAGACAACACCATAAGAACAATTGCTCTATAAATCATTAAAGACAACACCATAAGAACAATTGCTCTATAAATCATTAAAGACAACACCATAAGAACAATTGCTCTATAAATCATTAAAGACAACACCATAAGAACAATTGCTCTATAAATCATTAAAGACAACACCATAAGAACAATTGCTCTATAAATCATTAAAGACAACACCATAAGAACAATTGCTCTATAAATCATTAAAGACAACACCATAAGAACAATTGCTCTATAAATCATTAAAGACAACACCATAAGAACAATTGCTCTATAAATCATTAAAGACAACACCATAAGAACAATTGCTCTATAAACATTAAAGACAACACCATAAGAACAATTGCTCTACAATCATTAAGAACAACACCATAAGAACAATTGCTCTATAAATCATTAAAGACAACACCATAAGAACAATTGCTCTATAAATCATTAAAGACAACACCATAAGAACAATTGCTCTATAAATCATTAAAGACAACACCATAAGAACAATTGCTCTATAAATCATTAAAGACAACACCATAAGAACAATTGCTCTATAAATCATTAAAGACAACACCATAAGAACAATTGCTCTATAAATCATTAAAGAGAATATACCATAAGAACAATTGCTCTATAAACATTAAAGACAACACCATAAGAACAATTGCTCTATAAATCATTAAAGACAACACCATAAGAACAATTGCTCTATAAATCATTAAAGACAACACCATAAGAACAATTGCTCTATAAATCATTAAAGACAACACCATAAGAACAATTGCTCTATAAATCATTAAAGACAACACCATAAGAACAATTGCTCTATAAATCATTAAAGACAACACCATAAGAACAATTGCTCTATAAATCATTAAAGACAACACCATAAGAACAATTGCTCTATAAATCATTAAAGACAACACCATAAGAACAATTGCTCTATAAATCATTAAAGACAACACCACAAGAAAAATTGCTCTATAAATCATTAAAGACAACACCACAAGAACAATTGCTCTATAAATCATTAAAGACAACACCACAAGAACAATTGCTCTATAAATCATTAAAGACAACACCACAAGAACAATTGCTCTATAAATCATTAAAGACAACACCATAAGAACAATTGCTCTATAAATCATCCGAAACAACACCATAAGAACAATTGCTCTATAAATCATTAAAGACAACACCATAAGAACAATTGCTCTATAAATCATTAAAGACAACACCATAAGAACAATTGCTCTATAATTATTAAAGACAACGCCATAAGAACAATTGCTCTATAAATCATTAAAGATAACACCATAAGAACAATTGCTCTATAAATTATTAAAGACAACACCATAAGAACCAATTGCTCTATAAATCATTAGACAACACCATAAGAACAATTGCTCTATAAATCATTAAAGACAACACCATAAGAACAATTGCTCTATAAATCATTAAAGACAACACCATAAGAACAATTGCTCTATAAATCATTAAAGACAACACCATAAGAACTATTGCTCTATAAATCATTAAAGACAACACCATAAGAACAATTGCTCTATAAATCATTAAAGACAACACCATAAGAACAATTGCTCTATAAATCATTAAAGACAACACCATAAGAACAATTGCTCTATAAATCATTAAAGACAACACCATAAGAACAATTGCTCTATAAATCATGAAAGACAACACCATAAGAACAATTGCTCTATAAATCATTAAAGACAACACCATAAGAACAATTGCTCTATAAATCATTAAAGACAACACCATAAGAACAATTGCTCTATAAATCATTAAAGACAACACCATAAGAACAATTGCTCTATAAATCATTAAAGACAACACCATAAGAACAATTGCTCTATAAATCATTAAAGACAACACCATAAGAACAATTGCTCTATAAATCATTAAAGACAACACCATAAGAACAATTGCTCTATAAATCATTAAAGACAACACCATAAGAACAATTGCTCTATAAATCATTAAAGACAACACCATAAGAACAATTGCTCTATAAATCATTAAAGACAACACCATAAGAACAATTGCTCTATAAATCATTAAAGACAACACCATAAGAACAATTGCTCTATAAATCATTAAAGACAACACCATAAGAACAATTGCTTTATAAATCATTAAAGACAACACCATAAGAACAATTGCTCTATAAATCATTAAAGACAACACCATAAGAACAATTGCTCTATAAATCATTAAAGACAACACCATAAGAACAATTGCTCTATAAATCATTAAAGACAACACCATAAGAACAATTGCTCTATAAATCATTAAAGACAACACCATAAGAACAATTGCTCTATAAATCATTAAAGACAACACCATAAGAACAATTGCTCTATAAATCATTAAAGACAACACCATAAGAACAATTGCTCTATAAATCATTAAAGACAACACCATAAGAACAATTGCTCTATAAATCATTAAAGACAACACCATAAGAACAATTGCTCTATAAATCATTATAGACAATAAACTATAAATTATTTCCATAACAGCCATTATTTATGAGAGCTTATGAGCATTACCCAATCTAAAAATGACACGGATCTTTTAACGAATTTCACACAATTCAGTATATATTAATATATTAATAACTCTTCACACGAGAGTCATACAGACTTCTCTCATAAACTGATTTTTAGCAATTTCTATGTCTTACAGACAAGATCGTAACTAGAGAAGAATACGAAAAGAGTTCAATATAAGTGCATGTCAATTTATATCATTTATTTTTTAAAATAATAAAAATATCTTAGTTTCTACCAAGGAAATATTTCTAATATGAACATATAGTCCCTTGAAACATAACTGGGATTTTATTTGCAGTATTGAGTTAAATCTCTTAAATACAAACATCAAAACAATTTCTCTAATAACAAAATAAAACATAGAAGCGAAATACTAGATACATTAAGGGATCATACACGATTACTTCGAACATTGCAAAATCTAAATTGTCTGCATAAAAGAGCACTCAATTCTATTTATTCATCATCTTTCATCAGAGCTCAATAAAGTGGATAGCATGTGCACAGGTACGAAACGTGTGATATATAATAAATATATAAAAATCAATGTTTAATTCCGTTTTAGCTTAACCAACATACCTCTTCCATAGCGGTGAATAGCTGGAAGATGTTAATTAAAATAAACTATATCGATGTTCTTGAATTTTTAAATACCCTTCCTCAGTGCTTCATTATGAAACCGGACAGATTGACAGTAGTTTAATAAATATTTTGCTATCATTAATAAGGTATGCATGCAAAACTTTCCAAGCTCCATTTAAAATATTTTCTTCTAGGTACTGGTAATTAATTCTCCCAAACGTTGAATCATTTTACATGTAATGTGTGTCATCCTGATATTAGAATGAAAAAAATTACTGAACAGTTATGCACAACATAATAGGCATAATATCTTTTTGAAACGATTTTGACATTGTTTGAGGAGTCAAAATTATACATGTAATGACATATATTTCCATTCCCACACAAACTTAATTGGCAATCCTGTCATACTCCTCACTAATCTCTGGTATGACCAAATAGGGCAGCCATGATATCTTTTTTGGTTTTGTGTGGGCGGCTATCGGTTTAAGCTCAACAAATTGTATTAGTTTTTATGAAATGTTACCTGGCACAATATCCAACAGGTATACATTTTCACACAGAACTTAATAAATTCTCTGAAAGAATAACTGAGACACCAAGAACCAAAGAAAGGATCAGACTAGTATTTGTCCGTTTTTAACCGAAGGAATCCTAGAGATTTATGAAGCCGTGAAATTTGGTTTCCTGTAAATTCATTTGATAAACACTGAATACGATGTGTAGAATGACATCAAAGCAGTAAGATCACAATTATTCTAGTTTTTATGTGTAGATAATAAAGCCGACTGTTCTCTGTTAAGATATTGATGACTTTACCTTACTGGCGAACACAGGACGTGTGTCATTGACAATATGTACAATAAATCTTGCTCGGGAACGCTAAAATGTTATATTAGCCAATGTCGTGTTTTATATTTTGAAGTCATCAGTTTAAGCTCAGGAAAATGACACCATGATGAAAATGGGTAAAAAAAATAGAGATGCAAAATGAATGAAGATGAGTAAGTTTGAAATATTCATGAAAGATATTTAATTATTCACATTGAAATATTCTTTTTCTTCTTCTTTTTCTATGTTGTAGGAGACTCAGCTAAGTTTGTCAAATTAGCCTTGTGCCAAACACAACCAGATTGCTCACAATTTAAAATATCAGAATGCTGAAAGTTGGATGTCGAAATGTGGAAGAATAAAATATTTTATTTTGTATGTTAGAGTAAAACTTTATTAACAGAATAACAAAATTTTAAGAAGAAAATTTCCAAAGGGAAAAATGTAAGTAGTTAAAAGTTCCAGCGAAATAGTAGTCAGAATTAAATGCATCCCGCAGCTTATAGTTGATAGTAGCAGAATGTGTATATGTAGAAAGATTAAAAGTTCCAATTCTTTTTTATTATTGTCGGCAAAAGAGTGAAAAGGAAGGCGAAGCAATAAAGAAAATTGTATTTATTGGACTTAAGTATTTTAGAGTCAGTTGAAGTATCTTGTTGTTGTTTGTTGTTGTTTCTTTGACGGTGTTTGAGTGAAGACAAAGAAATGCTTTGAAAGGAGAGGAAGAACAAATCTATATCGAGGTGATATGACAAAGTCGGCGATTTGAAATTTCTTTTATTACCTTTTAACGTGTCGTCTCTATGCTCCTATCTGACTGACTGATTCTATCTTTCCTTCCCTCCTCCTTTAAACCGATTCACCTTTTTACACTGTATCGCTAAATTTACTCTCATTTTTCAAATCGCTTCCCTTCATTGGTTAGAAAATAAATTTAACGTCAGATCGCGAAATTTGGCTTTGTCTCGTTCTTACAGCAGGAGGTCATTCCTTTTCCTCTTCTGCAAAATTAAATTGCACGCTTGATTGTGAATTTTGCTTGGGTCTGTATTTTACTAAAATATTTTCAGTAAATTCTAATCCATTTTTGCGAGTGTGCAAATTTTAGCGTTCCAGATAATTATTGAATAATATAGGATTTGTATCCTATAATGTGCCGTGTCTATTCAGAACACTGACCGTCATGACTCTACGCATGTTTCTGTCATTTTTAGGTCTGAATAAATTTTGTCTTTTCTTTATCTCAACTAGACCCACTTTTGCCAGCTTATGTTGACCCGGAAACGTAACGCAGTAATAAAATATGTAGTTAATGCCATGTTTTCATCTCTACAATTAACTTTCAATATGACTTGTAAGTGTCAATTCTTTCATGCACAAATTCTTTATCAGGTGTCCCCCAAATTTCAACAGCTTCTTTCTAATGTTTATTATTTAAGTACATACTGTTTTTATTTTCTCTAAAAAACAAAAATCAATAATATTAATTTGTCCTATCCGAATGTTATCTACGACAATTGGTGCAAAAATCTTATATTATTGTTAATAAATTTAAGCATAGTGTATCGACAAGTTTATGAAATCTCGGTGCAACTGAAGCATTAGATTGTAAAGTAAAAATTTCAGTAGTCATTTGTGTAAAATAGACAGTTAGTCTGCATTGTATAGCTAAAAAGTAGTTTTACATGTATGACGCAAGAATTAAAAAAGTACTTTTTTTGCTATAGATGTCACCATTCTCCGTTGTATATACACACGTATATATATATATATATATATATATATATATCAGTGTTTAATATAAATACATTATATTTTACGGCTTATGTTCCTAAGAGCTTAGTTCACTAGTTCCCCTTCTGCATAAGTTCACTGGAGCCACGTGGTCCCATTCTTTTACAGTAAAACGAATAAAATGTAACCGCAACTTCTACTCTATAGTTTCTTTCCCGAACTTCTCTATTGTGGAATTCTCTTCCGTATACTTGCTTCCCTGACTGCTACAATCTCCAAGAATTTAAATGTAAGGTCAATTGCCATCTCTTATTACAATGTATCGCATACTTTTGGTTCAATTGGTTTTCATGTGCTTTCCTCCGTCCACTATACTCTCATTAACTCTCTTCACACATGTATTCTCATTCTTCTCCTACACATTCTCCGTCACCACCTATAAATTATTCCTCTTGCTCATCACTCCAACCCTATGTGACCCCCTTTAAACAATTGGTAACAAAACTGCCTTGCTTAGGGTGAAATTATAATATTAGATTATATAATTAGATTATTATATATACATACTTTAGTGAATACACATCTCTCTTTATATATATATATATATATATATATATATATATATATATATATCCGCAGACAGATCCGTTTCGCTGTATCACAGCTCATCAGTACGGTTAGACTCCGATTGCTTTTAACCGGAGGTTGAAACCCGACCGAATTGGCGTCAGTCGGCGATTCTACCCCTGGGCTATGGGCGCTCGGTAGAAGATGGCATACTTTTTAACGCATATATTATCATTATACACGCCCAATAGCCAGCGTGCTCTAATTCATTATTGAATGCTCTATGCGTACATGCCAGAGTAGCTACTGTTTTTCAAAGTCTCCCATTCTTCGAGAGTGCTCGATCAGGGTGTGAGAGCGTAAATAGTCATCCGCAGACAGATCTGTTTCGCTGTATCACAGCTCATCAGTACGGTTAGTGTCCGATTGCTTTTAACCCAGGATTAAAACCCGACCGAATTGGCGTCCGTCTGCGATTCTACCTCTGGGCTATGGGTGCTCGGTAGAAGAAGGCAGACTTTTTAGCGCGTATATTTTCATTTTACACTCCCAATAGCCAGAGTGCTCTAATTTATTATTGAATGAGCGATATATATATATATATATATATATATATATATATATAGTCATCCGCAGTCATATCTGTTTCACCGTATAACAGCTCACCAGTACAATTAGACATGTTCTTATGTAATAATTGATAATAAATATTCATTTTTATACTTTTATACCTACCACCGCTTTAAATTGATGTTTTCAACTTTCAAAATATTTTCTTCGTTTGGATATATATATATATATATATATATATATATATATATATATATATATAATGTAATTAAATTGTTTTTTATTTTATGTTAATCCAAATTTACATTGCGATGCGACGAGAAATTTCTTCTATGTTCCGAGATTTAAAGATATTTTCTCTCATCACTAACCAATGTTTAACTTAATATTTTGGTTAAATTGGTTTACATTTGCAAGAAAAATACGTTTGCTTATTACAAAGATAATATAGAGCGGGGAAGACTAAAACTTTTTATCATGTGGGTGTTTTTAACTTAACTAACAGTCGACTTTGAAATGTTAAAATATAGTGTAGACCTTAGTGAATGCAGGTGTTCAATATGCCAGAAAAAATGTTTCTTTTTTTTTCGGCTAAACAGTTTTCTTGCGGTAAGATGCATACATTTAATTTCTGAGAAATGATCTTAGAGATGTGCGCATCCCTGCTCATTTAAATAAAAAAAAAATTATTTAAAACCAGTTCTAAACGAAGTTTTGATATGATTAATATATTTTTAGTTGAGAGTATATTTTTTATCAATAGCTGAATCCAATGAATTATATTTTTTATATAACATAGTAAAATATATAATTATATTAACATAATACAGTAAAATATATAATTATGTAACATAATCAATATGCTTAAACGAATAATTAACAACTATATTCTGAAGTGAACATTTTGAAATTTTTGTATATGAATGTAATTTCATTACGTTTATTAAGGAGATTCTTATTTTGAATATATTTAACAATGTAAATTCTTTCATATAAACACAAGTGTTATGGGTCATTAAAAGGACTACATATTTTTGTTCTTTTGAATTTTCCATTCTATCGATGAATATTTATTTGTTTCTTTCAAGTAACAAAACATATGTTTGATTTCGGTAGTTAATGATTATTAGGTCGCTATTTTTCGTTTTAACATGTTTCGTTTAAAAAAAAACCGACAAGGAGGGTATTATTAATATGTGTGTGTTGGTGTGCACCAGTTTGCTCCGATGGAGCGTTTCACTTCTTTGCAGTGCACGGAAAAAATGAAAAATAATTTTCAAACAATAATCTCCATAGAAAATAGAAAGAAATCATAGAGAAAATGTTCGACCAACACACTCACAAAAACAGATTAAATCTCTGAGAATATTTTTAATGATTCAATAAAACAGACGCCGCGAATGTGCAATTCTATTTTCCATTCATGAGAGTCTAGTCACGTTTAAATTCGTGTTCGCGACAAATGCAACATTATTAACTATAAGAAATCTAAGGAAATCTATCTATCTTACTACGCCGTTGCAAAAACGATAAAATATTTCAGGCAATGCAAATGTAAAAAAAAAATATATTACTCAAACTCATAAATTATTCTCTGGCTGACATCATCATACAATCAGTAGGAGAAATAACTGTTATACAGTATGTTTGCTTTGAGAGATCCGTATATACGAATATTTTCATTGCCCCACACCCTAACACACACACACACACACACATCCATATATATATATATATATATATATGCTGAGGGAGATTGTGTTTACTGCTGTTATACTGCAACTCAGAGGCTTTCAGGATTTAGTGCTATCTGTTCTATCATCAAGCAGTGAAATATTGTTCAGTTACCGAGTTATATATATGTTATGGACATTTAAAATCAATATCATAGATGCTACCATATTAGGTCCAAATGATGGAGTGGGAAGTTATTAGAATTAAAGGATTTACACACATACAAAACTTATAAATTCTAATAACCTACGGCTACCGGTCTACCACAGAAAGTCATGGCAACCTGCTACTGGTAACGGTTTTGCTTTGCAATGTCTCGATTGAGACATGATCGCTTAAGCTTGTATCAGGCGTGACACTTTAACCATCCATTAACATAAAAATTCCTCCATAAAATTTCCTTCTTGGATTCTTTACATTTTATACAATCAGGTATAACATGCAGATATTTTCAACGAATATTTTTCTGTTATCAATGATTTTTCCTTGCCTCTGATGAATTATTGTCATATTGTCATACATATGATCCCCTCATTTCTAAAAGTCTCGAGTCATAGATCAGCGTGCGCCTTCCGTATGGTATGTATATCACACCTAAGAAGATTTGCATGCCAGTTCAGAGATTGTATCTCTAGTACTAATAATAGACCCACTACTTATTTTGATTTTACTACAACCACGCTACCCCGTAGACTTAATTGCCACCTTCTGATCATAGTTCAATTAAGCAGCAGTTCTTAAAAGACATAGCCATGTACGTAGTATTAGACAGATTTTAATCGATAACACAATAATACTCACAAATACACACAGTAAAAAATCTTTCAAGTATTGAAGGACATCTACATAAAATCAAAGCTACCCACACTCAGTGAAGTCACATTTCACGCTAGTCACAACATATTACATTACATTATATATGTGGATCTGTTAACATTTCGGTCTCTCACGCGGTGGCACATCATAGAACCACATAAACAGTTTATGTACTGCGTCCGTTATTCGTTAACCATTATCCTCGCATAGCAAAGTTTTATGGCAACACAAGGTAAGTTATGTTCTCCGGTGGGCAACTGAGTAAAGATGAGATGACAGGTCAGAACCTAGGATATTTCAGATTCTTCTTTGCAAGAATTTCTAAATATGTAACAGTTGCGTCAGACAAGATATTTTTTTTTAATCGTATCACCCCGAGCAAGGCGGTAAGGCCACTGATGTGCAGGGGGCTACGTAATAGAGAAAAGATTGGAAAAGATAAAGCCGGAAACCATATCCTAAACAGAGAACAAGGGATGAGCCTCTTAACCTGTTCAATAGACATGGGTGGAGTGTGAACCGGGCGATAGATAGATCTATCTACTCCAATTGAAAAAAAAAACAAATTGAGAAGATTGGAAAAGAGAAAGCCGGAAACCACATATATAGCAACGATATTCAAAACGAGGCCGAATGATTGACGTTATTATATATAAGAGATTCTGGCGATAATTATTGCCTAAAATGAAAGGGAGAACAAACAGACTTAACAACACACCTGGTTGTTGAAGCAATGTAAGTTTTTTCACTTCAGCCTATAAAGCTAGTCCAAGAAGTCGGAATGAATCACTCACCTGGAGACTACCAACAGCCATAATGGTGGAAGGAAAAAATGGTTATCCCAGACATGTAAAATTGTGAAGTTTCATATTGTCATTAAAATGAATTAGACATCCCTTACCCTAGTACATAACAGATTGGAAACTATTTTTATGATCAATTTCTAATTTGATTTTATTGAAACTATACGACATTTTATTAAGACAGAGTAAATAGTATGATCACCATAGATCCCTAGTTGTAAATTGTTGGCATCAGAAAGTTTGTTTCTGAAAAAATGTAGCTTCAAATATAGTGTCCTAGGGAAAACCTGCAATAATTTAAAATATATCTAGAATATTGTCAATTTCATTGCGCGTTTGGTTAAGAAACAATGAATCAATTCAAAAATTCATTCGGAAATAACTTTTCAACTTGTAAATAATATGATTACTACAACCCCTGTAAAAAGCTTTCGAGAGATGCAATAATTAGATCTTCATCATTTTTATCCCAGTATCTTTTTGCAGTAGTCATTGCTATATCAGCAGTAGATCTAGAGAAGCTAGAAACATGTAGCTTATATTGCTTATCTTAAGAGTTAAGCCTCTCGTAGATTATTGAACGGACAAACACATACGCATACACACTTATATATATATATATATACAAGCCTGTTTCGCTGTATCACAGCAATCAGGTGTCAAACGGAGTCGCTACTCCTAATCCATATAGTTAGGGGATAGTGTTGAATTGGAGAAGGGAAATTTTAGCGGGTTGTATATAAGCAGAGTATACCCACCCCACTCACCGAAAGAATTCTATTCATTTAAAAAGAGTAACGCATATATCGCAGAAGTGGAAACTATTTCTAAAATTTTATTTTCTAAAGAGCTCAATCGAAATTAGAGCATAATATATTAGTCATATAAGTAAGTATCAGGGTGAGAGGCTATCAACCGATTCGATTATACTGATCACTGTAAGTTTTTTTCTTCTGCTCATTGTGAGATATCAGCCTTAGAATAATTTATGAGTTCGAGAAATTATTTTTTTAACATTTGCGTCGACTGAAATACTTTATTGTTTTTTAAACGGCGTTGTAAAATCGATAGATTTTCTTAGATTTCTGACGATATTGAATTTGTTGTGAATACGAATTACTACGTGACTAGACTCTCATGAATGGAAAATAGAATGACACATTCGCAGCATCTATTTTATTGAATAATTAAACAAATTCTAAGAGTTTTAATCTGTTTTTATGAGTGTTTTATTCGAGCTGTTTCCTTGTTGTTCTCTTTATTATTTGCTATAAAGATTATTGTTTGCGAATTATTTTCTATTATTTTTCCAGTAAACCGCAAAGAAGTGAAATAAAGATGTAAAACTCGATCAAAATGACACACACCGACAAACATGTATCAATAACAAGCAGTATAGACCGGCGTTGCGCGGGTTTAATGAAAGCTTTAAGACTAATCCTTGGTCCTGGAGCTCAGACTCTTTGGACGTTGGCACGAAAGATTAAAAAGCAAAGTTGTTTCCAGTTAAAGCGAAACCTTCGACTGAAAGAAAAATGAATGGATGTAAGTGAAATTTTGATTTCCTGGTACGATATCAAATAAGTTTTTCGTCGTAAACTGAATTTTGAAGGCAAAATAAGTTCTCTGAGTAAATGGTATCATGGCTGAGACTAAGAACTACAATTATATCTTCTTAGAGCCAAACCCGAATCAAAAGCTAAAATAAAAGAGTTCAAAAATAAATACAGACATAGAGGCAGATAAACAGACACACACACAACATCTTGCTTTATATATATATATATATATATATATATATATATATATATATATATATATATATTATCGATTTTCTGCACTATTGTAAGAACTGCAACCTTGAAACTTCGGAATATCGTTTCTTATGTCTTTGTCTATGAGTGTATCAAATTTGATTAAAATCGGACCACTCCTTCTATAACCCGATTTTTTCGATTATCGATTTTCAGTATTTATCGGGGGTACCTCGACACAAAACCTAGCTAAGAAGACTCGCAAACGCAAATAGTACAACTGTGTAAATTTTCAAGAAAATCGGTTCTGATGTTTCAAAGTCTATAGGAAACGGACACACACACACACACACACACACACACACACACACACAGAGCCAAATATCCATTTATAAATAATCAACAATATCTTCCTTGTTGATCGTTTTTTACGAATCTTGATTAAAAGAAAGATTTATGGTAAAATATACATTTTAATAAATATTAGCCAATTTATTTATTCTTGATTTATTATATATGTACTTTTAATCGTGTCACTCCAAACATGATGGCGCCGCCATTAATGCGCATGAAGGGTTATAGTGCGAGGAAAAACCTGGTGTTAGGTTTATTGAAGAAAAATAAAAAATGAGTTGGGTTCAAGTAGACAGAATCTGGTGATTGATGTAGCACTTGATTTTAAGCTATCAGGAAAGCAATAAACGGAAAGGAGTTCCTTATGCTGGATATACAAGAAAACAAATTCTTAGAGTACAAGTGGCAGACAAAATATATTGAATTTTTATTTACAATTTCCTTAGTATATGTATAATATTATGTCCATTTAAACTTTTCACGTAATTTCTTATGCATTATACATGCGAAATATCTATAATAATTCTTTTCACGTATGTATATACAAACAATCACAATATTATTATTAATTCATGCGTTAATTTACTAGATAATTTTATTCGTGTGCAGTTTAGAGTTTTCAAAAATTAATGATTTGTTTTCTAAGGTTCATCAAACGTATAATCAGATTATTTTGGTTCTGAAATTTGTTTGGAAACCAGAAAGTAATTACAACCCACTGCATGAAATTTTTCTGCCCAGTCAGTAATGTTATATCGAGAGATAATCGCCTGAGCGTGTATAACGTATGGCTCTTAACTGACTGATATTCATTGGTAAAATGCTCAATGTTTATTATAGATCATATGTAAATATCACAGCTGATACTGCGGTTAATAACGAGTGCCAACAGTCTGTTTCATGCTTAAACGAAATTTTTGCCAGACAATTACAATCGAGCCTGTCACCACTCCTTGCTATTCCCAGTGTGCTCAAAAACACGCATACATACACACACATACGCACACAGACACATATATATATATATACACACACAATATTTTTTAATTGATAATCGTGATTTGAAAGGATAGTCTGTTTGTAATATAAACAGTATTTATATGTAATTTTTTTCTACAGGTTTGATTATTTAAAATAAATTTTTTACGAGAATCTATGTTCTTTGGTAGGAGTCAAACCTGCGACTCCTAACAACATAGAAGAATGCCGCTAATTCATTTGGTGTGTCTTTGACTGCGTGACAACAAATAATTCCATAGATAGAAACTTATCTAATCGAAGTTAAATCAATCATATATATATATATATATAACACCAAATCAATCATATATATATATATATAACACCACTCCATATGTCCCGGTCCTGACATATAGATGGTGCCATAATAAAAAAAAATATATTCAATTTTTATAAAGTATTACCCTTCAAATAGCATGTGTCAAAATATGGGCCCAATCGAATTATCAGTTTACAAATTACAGTTATTTAATTAAAGCTACTTTTACAAATTTTTATTTTTTAAAACAATGGAAAAATCTGAATTTCGTTTGTTGATAAAGTATTGCTTTCTGTAGGGAAAAATACTGTTCAAGCAAAGCAATGCCCTGATAAATGATATTCGTGTTCTGCTCTTTCGGAAACAATGGTTAAGAGGTGTTATGCTGACTTTCAACGTGGTCGCACAGACACAAATGTAGCTGAACACTCAGGTCACCCAATATCGGCAGTTGTTCCGGAAATCACCAAAAAAATCCACGAATTCATTTTGGCCGATCGTAATTTGTAGTTGCATGAGATAGCAGACGAGTTGAACATATCAGAAGGCAGTCTATCCACCATTTCGCATGAACATTTGTCAATGAGTAAAGCTGTGTTCAATGTGGGTGCTGCGTTTGCTCACAGTCGATCAAAAGCAACAACGCGTCTACGATTCAAAGCTTTGTTTGAAAATGTTTCAGCGCAACAAGAACTAGTTTTTGCGTAATTATGGGACAATAGATAAAACATGGATCCACTACTTTACTCCAGATTTAAACTGCAACCATCTCAGTAGACAGCAGCATGTTAAAACCGTCCAAAGAGACCAAAGAAGCAAACACAAGAAAGCAAGATTTTGGCCAGTGTATTTTGTGATGCGCAAGGAATTTTTGTCATCAACAAAAAAGAGAAAAAAGAAGAAAGAATAAAAGAAATTATCAATAGCGAATATTATATATAGAATTACTGGTGCGTTTAAAGGATGAAATTGCCAAAAAACGGCAACAAATAAAGAAGAAAAACGTGATATTTCACTAAGATAATACACCTGGTCACAAGTCGATAGAAACAACTGCAAAACTAAATAAACTCCACTTCGAATCGCTTACACATCCACCCTATTCTCCAGACAGGGTCCCCAACGATATTACTAACGTCTTGCGGATGTCAAAAGAATGCGCACAGGAAAGAGATTTGGATCCAGTGAGAAAGTGATATTGTAAACTGAGGCGTATTTTGAAGCCAAAAATAAATCGTTTTCTAAAAATGTATCGAATTGTTAGAGAAACTTTGGAATTTGTGTATTACTCTAGACGGAGACTATGTTGATGTATAAAGTCGAATTTTGCATAAAACTTGTCGTTTTATTAGTTAGGCACGGGAATTATTTAGTGATATCATATATATATATATATATATATATATATATATATATATATATATATATATATATCCGCATTTCTACTGAAAAATCACAAACAGAGAGAACG
Organism: Ascarosepion bandense; assembly: GCA_037127315.1. Classification (NCBI taxonomy): domain Eukaryota; kingdom Metazoa; phylum Mollusca; class Cephalopoda; order Sepiida; family Sepiidae; genus Ascarosepion; species Ascarosepion bandense. The sequence goes on along the minus strand of JBBBDQ010000122.1, from coordinate 2,827,425 downwards.
ACGAGAAAATAAGTTTCCTTAGTCTAAACGGACGGAATTTAAATTATCTGATTATACCGGAAGCTGTCCTGCCAGATGTGATTCGCTATATTTTATGAGACTTCTTGTATCGCTTGTCGGTTAATATATTCTTGATTGGATCACCGTTCTATTTACATTTGAACAACTGATTGGTTCTGGTCGCACCCCGTAGATTTTACGTTGCTTTTCTTCCTCGGAATATTGAAGTCAGCATGATAAGATCTCCGTTTTCAGACTGTGATTACAACATTGCTATCACGATTAACTGTCTCATTTGAAAAGATCTGTTTACATAATAACATCCTAGTTCTAATAAAGAAATAATAACAGTCTTTGGATGTGGACTGCAGAATTTTGATATCATTCACTAAAAGATGTACATAATCTTTCTTCTAAAATAAAAATAAAACATTAAAACGTACATCAATTTTCTTTGAGATATCTATCCACTTTTGAGGAGAAGAATTTTATTTACAATCGATAATAGTCTTCTTTCAGGGGGTAGGCAATCATAGACTTCTACTAGCCTGTATCCCTTGTCGCTCTCAATAATTGTCGTCTTGCAAGTCTTGCTATCCTCCGCTCTACCATCCACTTTCTGAAACCTATCAAGTATGAATAACGCTGCTTGCCTGTTTACTTTTTTTTCTATCCGTCCTCTGGGTATCAGGTTCTTTAAACCCTCATTAAATTTATTTTAAAAACAGTTACATTAATAATAAATTTGCTTATTGACAGATGAAGCCATTTCTTATACTCAAGGCTTAGTCATTTGTTATGTAAAGGCATCTAATTCACAAAAGCTTCTACTAGCATGGCTTAATACAGACTGTTTCAGGTGAATCCAAAAAAAAATTTTCGTATGGAAAACAAAATGGATTATTTGATAAGGATCGGAAAATTCGTGTGACTAAGGCCTGGACAGCCTTGAATAAAATGGGTGGAAACTGCATAACTGATCTACGAGATAATCTGAAACTGAGCTGATTTTGCACCACTGTAGAGGCGTTTATTATATATGGTACAACTGCTTAGACATTAGGGAAAATTGTTGAGTCTAAGCTTCAGGGAAAACTACAGTTGAATGGTGAGCCGCTATTCTTAAAATATCTCGAAGAAACATCCAATAAATCACAACTCTATGTATCCATCCCAGATATTCCTTGGGAGAAACGCACAACGCGCTTTTCAAAATACTGATTGCCACCAAAGCCAGGACTTACCTATTGATCTACTGCTTTCGATATCTAGCAACTATCGACACAGAAAAATTGTGTAATGACAAAGAGTGCCACATTAATGACTTTCCAACATTGATTCCGGATACTGATGTTTAGCGTAATCGATTAATGAATGTGCGACCTATCTCGACCGATTAATAATAACACAGGTTAAAATTAATACCGTAGCTCAACGTGAAGCAGTGAATAAGTAAATTTAAGAAAAAATATTTCCAACTCCATACTCTTTCTCACAGAGGCGATGTCGAAATTTATTGCTGTTTTTGGGGAAAATTCTCATACATGTTCCATCTTTTAGAAATATACAGCTAAGAACGATCATTGTATGCCTCTGCATACATCTGTATTCTAGTTGTAGGGAAAGCTTTTTTCCCCTAAACAAGTGCTTTTTAGAAAAAGTTCCATACTGAATGAGTCCGTGACTACAAGAATCATAAATCAAGATTGATCATTATTTGTATTTTATGTCCTTTTAATCTTTACTTATTCATTCCGTTCTTACATTATTTCACACGCCTTTTAGTAACCCTTAACTATGGCAGCTTTTGATTATTTTCTATTCATTGAACATTCTATAAGAAAACGCCAAACTTAAACTGTAATCTAGGTTTGACCATATCTTGCAGGAAACAGAAGTTACCAGAAAAATATACGAAACTCAGCGCTTCCAATAGAAACACAAACAGCTAATTTTCTGACATAAATTGATTTGTATCTATCTTTTATCTAAAGCTTTACCTATACATTAGAGTTGGTATGAATGTTTCTTAGCATAATTAAGAAGAGAGAACAAGAAACAGATTAAAGAAACAGAAAATAACAATTAACTCTCCATTTCCATTTTTGATAATCAAAATTGAGTGGAATGAAAGTCACATCTAGCATAGAACGTACGGTTGGTTTCATTTAGCAATTTTAATATATAATGATAGAATATAATTGTTAGTTTCGTATTTCGCACAAATTTTATAAATTATGAGACTTTAAAATAAAATTTTAATTGTACAGCAAGTATTAAAAATTATTTTCCAGAGTTCCCAAATATCCCTTTCGATGTTCAGTTTGTAAGAGTTTACTATTTTCTATTTGGTATATTCAAAACTGTATTATAAATATCGAAGATCATTCATCATACTTCAAATAAATATATTAACATTAATACTTACAAGCATTTATCTTTAATTTCAGATCAACAAATCCCTATGATCGCACAATACAATCAAATGCATATGTTATAGTTCAAAGATCTATACAGGAAGCGATGAATAAATTGTCATCTGAATTAAGCAAAAGTGAACATATAACAGATATCCCATTTTTACAAATTTATTTACCAAAATTACACAAATAATATCATGAAATGCTAAAGATTAAATCTATTTAATTAATTGCAATTTGCTTCTGCCACAGCTTCTTTCGGAATCTCTTTAATCTCTTCTGAGCGGTTTCTTTTTAGTACATACTGCCATATATTTTGCTTTCAGGTCATCTTTGGTGTTTCAAAGAGTGTTGTGGGTCAATTGTATCACCAGAGCTAAATATAAGGTCTTTTCCAGTTCTTATATCTTTGTTATCAATTTCTTGACAGAAAGTTTATGTTTTTGTTCTAACATTTGCACTTCTACCACTCCTTCAGACAAAACTTTTGCCAGCCAATCATATATAGTCGGCAGTTAGTTTACTCATTAGTTTTTCTGCTTGTATTGTCTTCAATACTACGAGTAAGTTTTATATTTTCCAGTAATCTCGCCTCATTATTTGTCACAGATTCAGTTATTTTTTATTGTAAGCATAAATTCCGTTGTAAGTATTATAATTTCTAAAGTTCTCAGGTTTATAGAATGATAATGTCGATATCTATCTAGCTAGCTAGCTAGCTAGCTCTCTCTCTCTCTCTCTCTCTATATATATATATATATATATATATATATATATATATATATAGGTTTCTTTAAAAATGACAGACGAGGTATTACCATTAAGACTTTATATATATTTTTTATGTGTTCTTATAATATTTTTTCAGAACTCAAACTGCATAGGAACTCTCCAACAGTGTTGTATCTTCGAGCGCTTTGGCAATTCTTTTATCTGTTATTAAGAATAAATTTTATTTTATTTTAAATAAATATGTGTAAAGTTTATGCATGTAAAATCATGTGTATGTTAAGTTCCGAATACGGCAAGCACATTTTTACGTGTTCATAATGTTTGTTACTTCAAGTAGGATTTCTCATTTTTGTTAGTAACGCCTCCATTATTTTTAACTTTCTTTACATTTACAAAACATTGAATATTTGAATAGGGCCGACGAGAATGATTTAATCAATTTTCTGAAGTTCTAGCATCCTAACATTTTGTCGGTTAGTTCGATTTAGAGATTGTAAAAATTTTCTGAAATTGTTATCGGCCAAAGCAATTCCACCTATTTATTTAATCATTGTAAAGTGTTTTATCTCTAGCGTTGTTCTTTTTTCTTCATGCTTTGATTGTAATGTAGGAACCTGTTTTTTCTTGGTTTTAGAAGATTACAGATAATTTTATATGCTTTATCGCCAACAAAACGAAAAGATATAAGTATGCTGGAAAATCTTCCTTGTCGGCCGTAGTCAATGAAAGATGAATAGTTGCTGCTAGAGAAGAATTTCTTGATATACCAAGTATATATATATATATATATATATATATATATATATATATATATATATATATATAGTGACAGAGAGAATAATATGCAATTATAAATCCTAAATAGTAAAATAACACAAACATCAACACCTTCTGTGTGTTTAATGTCCGTTGACCCCCAAAACCATTCTAAATCTATAATGGATTAAATCAATCATATTTTTGGGTTTTTTTACATACATAAGACATGCGCTCATGTTTAACCAACTTTGTACACAATCTGAAGACTGAGTTTCGAATTTAGAGTTGTTGTGCGTTGTGGAGCAGTGGATATCGACTCGGAACGATAAATCTGAGAGTCCAGTTCATATGCCTGTTGAATTACTCGCATTCACTTACGCATAAATACCCCTATTGTTATATATCGACAAACAACAAACACGCATATATATAAAAATATAAAGTTATATTTTTATTAATGACGATGAACCGTGTAGCATAGGGAACAGAGAATTGAGAGAGCACGCTTCTAATGGGTTGACGGGAGTGTAGTCTTATCTGTTGTGTCTCTCTCTTCACCGGCCGATCTCTGTTGCTCCTCTACTGGCGAATCCGTGTGCCGAGGTCTTTTTATAATCTTCCAGAACCGGGACTTTTTCTTCCGGTTTTGCCTCGCCCACGCACGCCCACGTAATTCTCAGAGACACCTGTTCTGTTTGCCTCTGTAGTTATTTCCGCTGCTGCCGGAAATAAGGTCAAACGACATCCGTTCCTTTCAACGACCGGAAACACCCTCGCTTGCATCAGCCTTCCTCGGGTGGGGCCAGATTGTTATATTACACTATGAAAGGTAATTATCCGTATGTTCCCTCCAGTTATTGGTTAAATAATAGGACAGATTGGGTTCTATATCCTTGGCTGGCAACCAGTCTACCGCAGAAAGCAATGGCAACCTACTGCGGGATAATCTTCTGCCCAGTCAATTATGTCTCGAAAGAGACATGATCGCCCAAAACGTATATCATGTATGGCACTTAACTGACTAACGGACTCCTAGATTAGTTTAAAAAAAAACAGCTAGAGAGCTCAGTTCATCATGCTATTTAACCTATGTTTCCAGATATGGTTCTTTTTGTAAAAGTGAATGTAATGAATATGACCATAGTTTTTCGTGCTGTGATGCTAATGTTTTCACTGCGCGTTCACCTATGAGACGAAAAAAGCATTAAAAATAGCAGATGTATTTACGCCTTGGATATATCTTTGTAACGGTCAATTGTTATTGTAAATAAGTTTTTATAAACATATATAGGATTTTTAAGTGTGTAAAAACATGACTTCTTCGACATTTAACATCAAAACATTTTTTCATCGCTCATTATTACACTATTATACAAATTAATTGAATCTACTGCTTAGTTTTCTTTTCTTTCACCATGCGGTTAGTTTTAGGCTCACTAAAGGGTGTAATCGATTTTTATTTTTTTCTCATATTAAGTCATTTACAGTGGTGTGCAGTAATATACGCCTATTTGAGGAGTGTATGATGAAATGTGTTTTGCCGTGTTTGCATCAGATTTTCATCACGCAAAGACGATATAGTCTCGAATGTTGATCAGTTGTTTTATCGCCATTGTCTACAATAGACGTTACTCTTAGGAAGCGAAGAAAAAATTGTAACGTTGCACGAACACACTAACAAAACTTACAGAGATATTGCAGATAATGTTGGTGTCTGTGTTTCAACTATCAGGTATGTCATCAAGGTGGAGAAACTATTTGGATCCACCAGTCAAAAGCGCAAAGAAAAATGCGGTCGGAAGAAAACAAGGGAATGTGTCAATGATTCTAGGAAGATATTATTTGTTTTGTTTCTATTAATTTTCACAAGGATGTAATACATAAATAAAAACGGAACTGACTATGATTTTAAATGATGAAGCATAGTTCTATATTTTCTCTCTATATATTCTATATTTATAGTAGGATTTTATATATGGACACGTTTTTTGGCAAATTATTCACTTGAACCGAGAAAGCATTGCAAAATGCATTCTAATGCGTGGTCAAACTACGACAATTGATCAATCTGAGAATGTTTCTGAACACTCAGTTATATTTTAATAGAATTTTATATCTGTATTAGGTGAAATTTTACTAAGATATTATGACACAAGTATAAAATTTCTATCTAAATCTCTGGTATGAGTAATTATCAGTTACAATAATGATTCTTCAGATGTATATCAATTTGACTAACCTAAGGCAAATTCCGAATTTCAGTAGAAGACGTTCTAATTCGACAACCCATCTCACGTTTAATTCGGTTCTTTTTCCACCGAGTTAAAGCAACGCTTAGTATTTGAAATCGTAATTATTTTATTACCAAATTCAAGAAAAACTGAATGAATCCAGTAGGGTATTTTTGATTGGTACAATATCTGTGAAGCTTTAAACGTAACCTGCTTCAGTGTTGATCGTCATGCCTGACTACGCCTAGAATTGTTGTATTTAGTTACAAGTGATGCTGGTCATGCTGCAGGATTGCTATTACATGTTTTCTTTCTTTACAAAATATTCCCGTATCTTATTTATTCCTATGTTAAGAGTACTAAGAAATTCCCCATAGACGTTTAGCAGAGTTGTGTATACATTCGTGTGTACCATGAATGATTAGAAGCAGGTGTCAATTTTTGAGTGATAGACCTTGAGAGGGATGACATATACAATTATGTGCTGACATATCTGGGACTATAAGTCATCAGAGATGATCGACTTAACTAATAATAGAAAAGAACACTGATTTCTTATCGTTAAGATTGCTAAGATGTTAATTTGCTGATATAAAACAATTTTAAATAAAATCTACTTTTATTTATATTCAGCTAATCAAAACGTGAATCAAATAATTAGACCGTCAGTAAAATTTATTCACTAGTTCGAAAAATGATTCAATAATTATTCTCAAAGAAGTAGCAAAAGCATACAATTATGTCTTCAAGGACACATGAATCAGTGGTTAAAAGCGTAACTGAATCCAGTGACTTGACCAAAGATGTGTGTGTTCAATATCTGGCTACATCAGAATTAAACAAATCTTATGAGAGTTGAATTAAAAAGAGATCGATGATACTGAGAAAAGACATGGCTCAAAGAAACTAGAATAATATGTCCCGGTGAATGAAATAAAGGTCTCAGTTTTATATTCCAATCAAGTGAAGAAGCGTACAATGACCGAAACATCTTGAATATGCTAAAAAAATTAGAACAGGCAAAGCAATGTAAATAATATACATAATTTATTAGTTGTTACTTTTTCATTATGTTATTGTTGTATCGTGAAGAGATACACAGAGAAATGTAGATAAACTACCAGAACGGTACAACCAAGATGTATATACAATATTACTGTCTCTTGCAGTAGTAGGTGTTACTTCGCAATGTCCGTGCTAATGACAACCTCCCGTGCTAAGCACACATTGTATTTTAAATATCCGGGCAACCGGATGTCACATAGTACGAGACGCGACACAACAGTTATTTAGATGTTTTGTTATATTTTTCAGAACCAGTAAAGAAATATCAAGATCTTAAATATAATTCATCATTCATTTTCTTATTTTCAGTTTATTTCCTTTCAGTTTGTGTGGCTTTTTTCTTCAGTACAATTGTTTTTATTTCTTGATATCTTTCATTCTTCGACAGCTTTACGTTCGTCTCTTATTTTTTAATCGTGTAGCCCCAAGCAAGGCAATTTACTGCCACTGTTGTTCAGGGAGGGGGTTACATAGGAGGAATGTTATGAGAAAAAATGGCAGGTTACAGGGGGTGTCAGGAAGGGAGTATGAGAAGGAAGAGAATACTGATGAGAACGGCAGACGGAGAAAAATATGAGAGAGAGAGAGAGAGAGAGAGAGGGTGAAGTTAGTAAGACAGGAGATAACTACTGACTTTACATTTGAATTCTTGAATATTGTACCTGTCGGGAAAGCAAGTATGCGGAAAGGAATTTCACTGACGGGAAGTGCGAGGAAATAAGCTGCTGGAGTAGAATTTGCGTTTACAATTTATCGGTATCACAGAAGATTATGGGACTTAGTTGGTAATCTTGTGACTCAAGAAAATTCACATATTGGGGGTACCAGTGAGCTAAGTTCGCCAAAACAGAAGCCGTGAAAGTATTTGTAGAAGAGACACAGGGAAACCACACTGCGTCGGTGAGAAAGCGATGGTATCCTATCTGCCAAGTCCGTCCAATACTACCTTCATTGTAGATTTGAAAGGAATGACTGGATTAGGTCAAACAATTGTCCAGTTATATCATAGCCCAGTAGCTTGCATATAAGGCCAGGATGCCACACTCTGTCAAACGCTTTAGACTTCGGGCTTCACCGTTCATTCCGAGGATCTGGTGTATATACTCAGTGATGGTCGTGAGCATATCATTAGGAGACCTGATGAAGCGGTAACCATACGGTTTCTCAGAGATGTCGTACAAACTCGGCGTTGATGATGGCTTCGAACACTCTGCCAATGATTGGTAGGAGGTTGAAAGGGCGATAATTAGCGGAGTCCGAGTGTTCTCCAGCATTTTTATATATTGGTATCACGAAAAAGGATTTCCAGCAGGCAGGAAAGCAAGAAGAAAAGAGTCAGTAGTTATAGAGTTTATAAAGAAAAGAGGAGAGTTCAGGAGCACATTTCTTTAGGACAACGATTGGTTTTCCATCGCCACCGCTCGCCTTGTGGGGGTCAAGCTTAGAAAATTTTTTGGAGACCACCGATAGAGTAATTAGTTTGTCAGTCAGTTTGGCGTGGGTTCGGAGAGAGAAGTCGTATACAGATACTCCAGATGAATCTAGTGTCGAGTTAGTGGAGAATCTGCGAGCGAACATTGTCTGTTGAAGAGGGGAAGACCTCATATTCTTTGATTAGAGGATGGCTGGAGGGCTTACTGTGGCTTAGCACGCTTTTACATGGCCTCCGGCAGTCTTTGGAGCCAAACGTACGGAATGCTATGCGCTGCTTCATTCTGGCTGCAAACAACAGCTTAACTCCTTTAAGTATCGTCTTTTACTCATTGCAAGCCGAGGCAAAAAGGCGCCTATTATGGTCCGACGCGTGACTCTGGTAAAGCTGAAAAAGGTGATTTCGACGTGCGATGGTGATAGGGGAGAACGAGGGGGTGAATGGGATTTAAATCTCAACTTCATTGGCAGGGATGAAAGCATCGATGCCAGCCTTAAACCAAGAGAAGACCTCAGGCGCTAAGTCTTCAATAGGATACTTTGTTCCACGGGACGTCACTCAGGAAATCGCGTTTATACCTATTTTTTAATAACCAGGCATCTTTTACACTATATCATTAAAGGAATTGTTTATGGTTAGGAAAGTAGATAGATATAAGGAAATATATTTTACATAAAATGTTTTGAATATATAAGCAAAAAAGTTAATTCTTCAGAATATATTAATTTCATGCAGACATTTTATTTCTAAACAGTTATATAATCAAATTCAAAATCAACACTAAAGTTATCATACTTTTACTGGATCAACACATTAGTTTTTAGAGACAGCAAAATTTCACTAGAAACAAAAAAGAGATATCTTGATTGCTATGGGATGTCAGTTCATCGATATGGCAGTGAATACTAGACAATATCATCAAAGATGAAGGAAAGATTAAAGCAACTGAAACGTGGTTCTACAGGAGGATGCTGTGGATATCATGGATCGAACACAGATGCAATGATGAAGTTTTGGGAAGGATGGAAACGAAAATGAAATTAATGCTGAGCATTATGAAAAGACAGTGGCATGCAATGAGGAAGAATGGCTTGGATTACATGGCTTGAAGAATATGGTAGTAACTGGCCAGAGAGAGGGAAGGTGAGACAGAGGAAAACAGCGTGTAACTGGCCTGAGCGAGTTGATAGCAGAACGGGAGTTGCTTGGTGTAACAGGAGAAAGCGAATAGGGATAAGGAGATGTGGAAGGCAATGATCGTCTATGTCCTGAAAAGACAAGGCACATAGACAACGAAGACGAAGCTCTACTTACTGTGCATGCGTAATTACAATTTTCTAAGGATTTTTTTCTCACAGTTATATTTTTGAATAAAGTATTGCATTTCTCGTAGATCAGTGGACCCACTCAAGAATATAACATTCAGTTTCTTCTACTATTTACTAATACTAATTACTGAGAAAAGAAATGGAACAATATATTACCCAAGAATATTTGCACATAAGCGAATATAACGCAATCGACTGAATTCAAACGTTTCTCACATTCATCAACCTAACCACTATACATTATTTTACCGTGTCTCCTTGACTATATATCTAACACAAATATTTAAACTCTGTCACTTCCTTTCTACTCTGATTATTATGTATATTGTGTATAGAACAATTTTAAGGGAAACTTATCGATTACAAAAGAAGATACTTTTAAAATCAATATCTTATAAAATACGTACGAATGCACAAACATTATCAATAAGTGGTGTTTCAACACATTAATCAGTTTCACACGTGACTAGAATGTATGACGTACAGAGATATTCTAGAAGGTGACATATCAACGCTTGTGTCGATCTCAGAATTATGATTTTAAACAGAAAAAGAGCGATACAGAAAAAGTAAAAAAATATATATTCTCGTTATAGATAGAAAGACATTGGAAGAAGTATTGATATATAATTTAATATATGTATATATAACATTACACACACACACACACACACACACATATATATATATATATATATATATATATATATATATATATATATAAAACAGTTGCTATTTCTGCGATTTATGCGTAACTTTTCAGCAATGAATCCAATTCTTTCGGTGACGGGCGTATGTATACACCGCTTATATATAACACGCTAAAATTTCTCTTCTCTGATTCCATACACCTATGTCTTCGGTGTTTGCGACTCTGACTGACACAAACTCGGTCAATTTTCGATCCCGGCAGAAGCATGTGGAAGCATCTAGCCTCACTGATGAAACAGGTTTGTATGTGGATGACGAATATTTTATGCTTTCTATCGATTAATCTCTCTAAAGAGGAAAATTAAAAAGCAATCACCACTAGGGCGCTTTATGTATAACATTTCAGTTATAGTTTAGGGGATAGCGATTCTGGACAGGAGCAAGTGGATGTCTATTCACAAAGATGAGGTGTGATACTGCGAATCAGGTTTTTATGCCGATGATATATATTTATATATATATAAATAATATATATATATATATATATGTGTGTGTGTGTGAATATATATATGTATAAAGCATACAAACAAACAAATGAATACATTTTCAATAGTGTTTGTATGACAAATTATTTTTTTAAACGTAAAATTTATTGCTTATATCAGAATTAGGTTAAGCCTATATTAAGAGACACGATGTCGTCGCTGAATGTTTCTTAAATAAAATATAATTTTGAGTTATTATAATATTTCCTATTTCCTTGTAAATTCGAAGAGGTTTTAACATTGTATAACTTGTTACACTTTACAGCATATAATCAACCTTGGACTAACATCCGGTCCGATTTTATCGTGTATATTATAAAAATAGATACCGATTCCAAGGAAATATTTAATTATCCACATAACTTGTTTTACCTCCAAAAAATTCATTCCATCTTCGATGTTTGTAAAATGATTTTGCTTTTAAAAATTATAAAATATTTCATGTTGTACCTCTTTTCCTAATGCCAACCTTGGGCCATTTAAATTGTTTTGCAAATCCCTAAACACGTTATAATCATAAGGAACAAAATATGTGGAAAATAGAGGAAGAAGCAATTATTCCCAACCGAGCTCCTCTAAGAGATATTTAATCAATCGTGCATTGTGAGGAGGGACATTATGCTGATGAAGGATTACTTCCTTTCTATTGATGTTTTCTGTTCAAAGCTGCTTTCAAACGACGAAGTTGTTGGCAGTCGAAGTTAGCTGTGATTGATTCTTGTTTAAAAGTTAATAATGGATAGTTAGTTGAATATCAGACCATACTCTCAACATAATATTCTTTGGATAAAATTCTAATCGCAGTTGCTTTCCAGGTCTGTTATTTTAATTGATCGATTGACAGCACTGTTTAAAATTGTTTTATAGATTAATTTTGTTTCTCATCAACAGTAACAATGATGTCCGGAAAGAGCTCTTCGAGAAATCGTGTAAGCACTTATTTGCAACACTTGATACATCCTTCTAATCTTTTCCATATGGGTAAGACTGTCATACGTTTAACATTAAATTTCTCAGTGAATATCCTATACGTAGTAGCAAGATTTGTTGTAAGTTATCGTTTGAACGACCCTCACGGGTTCCTCGTCTGTAGTAAATTTACCAGTTCTTTCAATGAATTCTCCACCATAAACGCAGTGAATGGATTTTTATGCTGGTTTTGTGAAGACACACCCTGAATTCGGTATTTCTTCTGTGTTATTTAGCTGAGTAGATTATAGAGGCATGTTAAAAAAAAGTAAACTAGCTGCTGCTCTTATACAGAACCTCAGATCCGTAAATGAGTTGTGTAAGAATGGTTCGTAAATTTAAATGCCACGGAAAAGAATTTACATTTTTTTAAATCATCGAAAAACCTAACTTCCATTAAAATAGATGATGCTTTTATATAGAGCAACACACTGCGCCTCCTTGGCCCCAGTCTCTAAACAAACCCGAAGTAAAACAATTACGTCGAATCTATAGTTACATCTACAGATAAGGAGGTTTGATCACTCCCTTTACCAACCTGCATGCGTTCTGGTTGCATTCCTGCCTTGTTTGAGGGAAATATTTTTTAAAAGAAAAACATATCGCGAATCATGTCATCATCTCAAAACTGGTTACGTTTTTGTTTTTCTGTTTATTTTTTTACTTTTGCTACGTATAATATCACCAAAAAAACAAATTCGCGCAGCGAATATTCTCAGGTCATTCGTTGGATCTTTTGTTTAAACCAACAAAACTTTATATGATTCCTGAGTAGAATATTTAGACTATTGGAGATAATCAAAATGATTTGAATTTAAAAAAAAAGTTTATTCTTTGTTCGACATAGTTGAATTTAATGAAGAAACAGGGAAGATTGGTTCTATATATTTCCAACCAATTCTTCCCAGCCTGTGCTAAACGTGAGCAATACAAAAACCATGCAAAAGAATTGATTATTTTCTGTCAGGTTGAATCAGTGTGTAGTTTTATGAGCGGGTGTGAAACGCTTGCGTAATCATCTATACTTTGAAGTCATGATTAACCAAAGGTATTTGAGTTTAAGTGAACATAATGAACTCGATTTGAATTCGAAAACTGGTCTCTGATTACTCATTTCTAGCCTTTATCCATTAAACCACTCGTACATAGAGTAGAATTGTAAAAGTGAATGGATATTATATTGGATTTCAAGAAGTCAATATTTTTACCTCACTATGATCCTATTTGAAGTAAATTAGTTATATCATTGAATCCTCGGCTATACTTAAATTTCCTTTTCAATGGACACAATAATCATATTATTTCACAAGAACGAGATTTGTTTTTAATCGTTTCACCCCAAGCAAGTTGGTACCACCACTGATGCGTAGGGGACTACATAAGAGTAAAAGTTTGGTCAGAAGGAGAGTGAAGAGAAAGACGAACGTGTTACAGAAGGTGTCAGAGAAACGGCAAGAAAAGGATGAGAACACAGGTGTTGCGAAGGTAGAGAGAAAGGAAAAGAACAAGATATAAGCGGTGATGTAGAACGAACTGGATTCAAGTGGATAAGAGATGCGTATTAACATTGCTTTTAAATTCCTGGATGTTGTAGCCGTAAGGAAAGCAAGTATATAGAAAGGAGTTCTACAGACGGGAAGTACGAGAAAAGAAGCTGATGGAGTAGAATTGTCGGTTGTATTTCATTGATCTAACTGTAAATGGGTGAGACCTTTTTACCAGTCAGGTTGCACGAATAAATTCTTGTAACGGAGGCAAAAGTAACTTAAGTTCGTCGGAGCAGAAGACAAGAAAGTATTTGTAGAATAGACAGAGCAAAGCCACATTCGGCAGGTGAGAAAATGGCCGGAGTCAAGCTGCCAAGTCGGGACCTATCACATTAAAGATTCTCTTTTGGAACCTGTCGAGAATACTGAGATGAACAGCAGTATTCCAGGCATGGATGGATTGCCGAATTCTCTATGTAAGACTCGATGCTTCCAGCATTGTTAAAACTTAAGAGTAAAATGTGTTCGTTGTAGAAACTGTTAGTGGTGGTATGACTAGATAGAGTCCTGGAAGCGCCAATGTTTTCATTTAATTTTGTAATGAATTACTCGCAATATTTCATTTGTAAACCGCGGACTGACAAAACCCGTTTAATTTAGCTTGTTCGATTGTTTATAGGAATTGTTTGCCTTTTCAGAAAATGTTGAAAACAAGGTCTACATTTAAATGAGAGTGATGGGAATGCAGTACTAAACCTATTGGTATGATCACACTAACATTGACGGCACTTTGTGCTAGTGCTATTTTTGTTTTTTTACCACTTCATTAGTTATAAAATCTTCAATCTAACACAATGATATTCCTCTTTTCAAAATATCAGACATCAACGAGTATATTTCATAAAAGTATCCATTATTTTTATTTTTTTCGGTTACTTGTACAGTGGGTGTGTCGGATCTGGCACGATTATCTACACGCACATATCAACAGTCATTCACCGGCTTCCCGCGTAGACTTACCCAGGCCCTCTCTGAGGTATTCTCAACCTGACTGTTCTATGCAGCTGCAAATTCATTTTCAATTTCCCCTTCTATCCCTTTGTTTCTCAGCAATTTCTCTTCCTTTAATCGATATTTCTCTCACCTTGTATTGTCTCTCTTAGTGTAACACCTTGCGTACCAGTTGTGGTCCTAAATTTCTTGGGGTAAAATAATAATAAAAAATAAGACATTTTGTATAAGTTCGGAAAATGTTAGCAAAGAACATGGCATGATAATATGGGCCAATATCTCTACTAAAAATCTGTCACTTTAACGAAAAGTAAACAACAAGAAACTAGTATTAACATAACCCAAACTCGGATAAAGAGATAGAACCAGTAAAGATTTGTTTATTTTTTTATTTTACCATACACACAAACAAAAAATCAATGAGAGACGCCCTTGTAAGGAACGTGAATACGACTTATACCTACACGGGTTAATAGTTATCGGTTATACTGCACTGTCAGGGAATTTCCAATCTATCTATGGGTTCCAAATAATGTAACCAGTAATGTTCTCATGTACAACATTTTTTAGAATTCCACTTCAGAATGTTTGTATTTATACAGTTTTTAAGACGTCCAAATATCTAAATCTAAATCTATCTATTTAAACTTATTTATAAATGAAAATTTGTCTGTGTGCATGTGTGTATGTACGTGTGTCCCTTAGACTCCAAAACGGTTCAACCGATTGTCTTGAAAATTTACACAGTTGTACTATAAGCGTCTGCGAGTGTTCTGAGCTAGGTTTTGTGTCGAGGTACCCTCGATAAATATCGAAAATCGATAATCAAAAAAATCGGGTTATAGAAGGAGTGGTCCGATTTTAATCAAATTTGATACACTCATAGACAAAGACATAAGAAACTATATTCAGAAGTTTCAATGTTGCAGTTCTTACAATAGTGCAGAAAATCGATAATATATATAAAGGGCAATACTCCTAGTATATTCTAAAATGAAAGTCAGTAAGAAAGCACATTCTGTTATTGTTATTTTTGATCATGATGTATAGGACTTTATTATTATTATTATTATTATTATTATTATTATTATTATTATTATTATTAATTCCTTAACCTCTCTCATCCTCGTCATAAATCTAATGCAGAAAATGTATTACTTACATGTGGATATTTCAAAACAATGGCAAATCTAAAATAAAAGTGAAATGATTTCCCTCATTTTTTCAAAATTTACTTCTTAGGATATATTTATTAGTGGTTGTGATATGAATGCATGTTTAGTGATTCCGAAAAGTTATTTAAAGAAAGGAATGAAACATTCTACAATTAGAATACTCACTGCTTCTTATGGAAGGAAGAGCATATATTTCATTGCGATAAAAATCTTCACGTCTAAGCCAACAAGTGATAACAGACAAGTAATTATCAGACATTCACTAATTATGAGGACAATGCTAATTATTCGGTATGGAATTATAACTTCAAGTCTCCGGCGTTGATTAGACAATCTCTCACGTCTGTTTGATTTCTTAATGGGATTGTGTAAATAGCTGTAAATTTGGACTTTGTTTATAATTTATGTGCATATGTCCTTATTAAACTTCATATATATAGATACATTCATGCACACATGCATATACACACACACACACACACATTATATATATATATATATATATATATATATATATATATATATATATATATCGTTTTGTTCATTGATTTTAAATCCTTTATTTTTGTGTGTTTTGCCAATGTAATTATGCAAATGACAGTACTTTTATTTTCTTTTTTGTTTTTTGTTTTTCTTATGATCTTAAAGATGTGTATATTTACAATATAATTGAGTTTAATTGAAGTGGTTTTATGAATTAAATAAACAACTTTGATTGTATCTCGTCTGCTTCAGGTGAACTGAATTTTGTGAATCTTCTGTATAACGGGAACAATATTGCGCAGTGAATGAGAGAGAGAAAAGGAAAGTGAGTATTTCTGTTCAGCCTTTTGAACAATAAGTTTCAGTCAAAAGGATTCTTATTGAAATTAATTGGTTAGCTGTCTGTTGAAAATTCTAGATTTTTTCTTGTTTCGAGTAGGTTAAGAGAAGAGAGATGCATTCGATCCTGATTAAAAGTGAATGAAAGTTAGTTACTGAAAGAGAGGTTCTCAAAAATATGATAACTCTCAGAAGAAAAGAGAGAGAGGACAAGAAAAAGAGTAATTTAGAAATGCGGACAGAGAGAGGAAGTTAGAGAACAAAATGCAAAGAGAGACAGATGAAAAGAGAAAGAGAATAGAGTTTTAGAAATAAAAAAGGAAACAAAGAAACAAACAAAGGGAAGAAAATAAATAGAGTATATATGATGGAGAAAACGGAGAACGACAGTGAGGTCAAATAGAAAGAAGTAGAAAGATGGAGCAAAAATAAGAGAAAGAAAGAGAGAATGGGATTTCAAAACATAGAAAAAGAAAAAATGAAAATGACAGTTATACGATAGAGAAAATAGAGTAAAATCAGAATGCCGGGATGAGATTATTAAAATAGTGTGAGCAAATGATAGAAAAAGGAGAAAGTAAAACAAAATGATGGAAAATAAATATCAGATAGAAAGTATGATGTAATATGTACGTGAGAATGCGATAAACATAGATTAGTACAAAGAGAAAGAGAGATAGAAAAGAGAAAATAAAAGAGAAATACTGTGATCGAGAGAGAAATAAAGAAAGCAGTAGAGGAAAGTAAAGACGGAATCAAATAGAAGGAGTAAAAAAGAACGAGAAATAAAAATTACCAATTTTGTTGTCTATTTAAACAAAAAGAAAGAAATGAATGAAAAATCAATGACAGGGAGATGGACATTAATTTGTTATCGTCTTTCAACAACATGGAAAAACGATTTTGCTAATTACAGAATAATGTCTTTTCTTATTTTCTAGAGCATTCATATATTTAAAAAAATAGAAAATAGAGTCTGCAACATGATGTCTCAAATAATTTACCTTGTCATGGGGGCGCTATTTTCAAATAAAAATTCGAATGCCAAACAATCACATCTCTACAAAAAGTTATTCAAAATATGCGACTTTTTAAGAGATACTGGTAAAGCGTATGAAGTCGATTCAAATGAAATCTTCATGGTTTTATATTCAGAACGTTTGTAAGCATTCTGGTAGAAGGTCAGCCCTAAATATAAAATCAGTTGATTGCCAGATTGGAGTTTTTATTTATCGAATATATAATTTTACAGAAATCTTACTCTTCTATATTCCACAGGGGTTTCTACAAGGTTAATATAATATGATAATTAAGCTATATATAAGAGCACACACGTTTAGGTGGATACATTTACACACACATAAACCAAAACATATAAGTTAATGTTTATTTTGGCAGAAGTCTTTCTTCTTTAACAGCTTTAAATATGAGAAACAAGTGATATTTAATTCATTTTTATTTCATTTTTCCAGTATTCTTAAATTTTGTCATTTGAGAATAAGAGAGTGCAATGTTTTCCATATTGTCCCTTGTCCGAAGAGCCCTCCGTTACTTGCTTAGTCATTTCAAGACGGTGTTTAATCTTGTTAATTTTTCTGTATGTTTTCACGTTTACAAATTTGTTTTTGGGTACTTTTGAATATTAAAAAAATGTTTATTCCTAGTCTCTGAGTGCTGAGCGAGGCTAAATTTTGAGTGAGCGTGTTTCTATTGTTTTAAAAACTTTAAACATACTATTCCTATTTTTAAATAAGTTCAGATAATTAATCTACAGATCTTTTATCATGGCGAAATATTTCTGGTACTATGATTGATAAACAAAAACTAAATTTTGGACTAAAATTTTAAATCGGTTGTGAATTGTCAACTGCGGGTAGATATACCTTTTTATACACCTTTGATCTTATGACACATGCAGCGTCTACTCGAGGAGTGTGTGCTATGCCCGATATGAATAACTGAGTTACGACAAGAAACACGTCTTAGTATCTCGGAGTGTAGTGCCTGGCCATCAAGTATACTCAATCTTCTACCTTTTATAATATCCACGAAAATGTTCCGCACTATCATAAAGACCTTTAACCAGAGCTAGATGAGAATTATTTAATAAATATATGAAGTCTGTATATATATATATATATATATACAGATTTCATATATTTAGTAAATCTCATAGGCTATATATATATATATATATATATATATATATATATCCTATGAGATTTGAAAAAGAAATCACCCGATCGGCGGTCGAAAGCGTAAGAAAATTTAATCGCCCCCAAATCATTTACTCGACCGACTCAATTTCCTTAATATTAAGCGTCTTTAATATGAACGACAGAGTCTTTTTGGCTCCACTCTGGAAGCGTTAAATAAAAGAATGTTTACACTAACCGGGACGATAACAACGAGACAGGAATTTATCAGTCTAAATTCCATTTGTCAGATCTTTCTTTGATGATTGCAGGATATCACTGTCTTATGTTTAATCCAAAATTTCGACGTAAATCAGGCGCCATGCATAACCTAAAGAGTTTACTAATGTCATTGTACGTCAAACTAGGTAATTTTTAAATCTTTAATGGCATACGTTTGGGTTGTAAAAAGAATCATATTTTCTTTTTCTATATTTGAAGGCACACGTTTCATTGCGAGATATTTAAAAGACCGCGAGTGGGTAAAGCAATAAACTTTAATTGCCCAATTAATTGTTAATCGACTAAGTCGATCGTGTGAGTTAAATCTCAAAGGCAATATATATATATATTGATTGATTGATTGATTGATGGTTTGATTTCATAATTTGTGTTTGAACATTAACAAAATGTTCTCACAGTATGTCCACGAAAGAATTTGCGTTACATCTTGTTCACACGCTTGGCTACCAAATTACTAATTTCCTAGCATTCTATCATCATACCTGATAAACTGTCTTGCTAGAGGAATTCTCCTTTCCCTATCTCAGATTCCAGCTTTGGTAACTCACAAGGTGTGTCAGTTTTTGATTAGTGACATATCCAGAACATATTATGACTCATCCTGAACAAAATTTTCGCAACATCTGTCTAAATTATTTAATTTCTGAGATAATAATTCTCAGTATTATTTTGATTGAGTGTTCTCATTTTGAGTGATATAGATGTTTGTATAGTGTATCTAATAACATATGTATCAATGAAAATAAAAATAATAATATAATAGACATCCATGTAGCATTTTATTCAAATATGTAGACAGAAGAGCAAAATAGATTCCACAGTTACAAGAATCAATGGGATTTTTAATCTTGCACATAATTGGAAGCATCGATTTGACAAATCAGTTGGATGAAAATAATAAATAAATACAAAAACTAAATAGAAATATGTTTAACATCCCCGGAAACATTCCAAAATTATTAACGAAGCAGATAAAAAATATTGAAATCCATGATGAAATTCTAATCGAAATATTAATTTGCAGGGTTTTGACCAATAATCACTGCCCACCGTGGAACATGGAGGAAAACGTTCATCACCTGGATATAAAATGAATGGGGATTAAATTCCTAGGGGTCACGTGCGAGAGAGATTTTGGAAAGTAGAAGAATAGCGGGTAACCTCAGTAATTCTCTGGTATGATATTTGGTCATAATAAACGTCGAACAGAATATCGAAGAACTCTATTAAGATAAGGATAAGTGGCAAATACAGTTATCATTCGAAAATAAAAATGCATTACCTCTGAACCAATATGCTCACAAATTTGTTTCCTACTTGTCTGGAGCAAGAATTATTTTACATGTATATTCTATAGTTATAATATAAACAAGTAATATAATAATTTATTATAACATTTACTTAGATATAGAGATGATGTATAAATGGAATAATATTTTCGTACAGCCTATATCGTTTAGATATATTAAAAAATAAATAACTTCGCACTTATCTTTTCCGTATAATACATACCGCTACATTTAAACCAACGCCCAACACTGCAAGAAGTTATACAACCGAAATATTAACCTTAGAATACTATCCAGCCTCATCAAAACGAATTTTTCATCCAGATATATCGAAAATCATTCAACTCGTTCAGAGATGTGTAAACTATCCCTATACATAAATGTTTTTTTCAGATCAGAGATTAAAAGTGACACAAAAAAATGAATTATCTCAATCTTAAAGAAGAGAGCAACTCATTCGATCATATAAATGAGCGCTACATAAAATAAAAGAAGATTTATCAAATAAGTCACTCTTCAGTTAAATACTTACATACGAACAATAACACCTGAACTACCATACGTGATGAACAGTACTTTAGTAAGATGTAACTAAAAGGGAAAATAAAAATATAATGAAGTTGTTGACAGTCCACTCCACTCTTGTAAGTGTTTGTAATCATAACAAACAAATAAATCAACACATTTTACACAACAATAAGGAAAATGTTAAAAAGTTTACTCTCAACAACATTAGAAAGTAAAAATACATTACGTGGACTTTGGGGGTTAACTTTACAGAATATCAACGACCTTTTAAAGAAAAAAATATAAAGATTTCAACCGAGAGAAAAGTTGACTTTGCGGTCAATGGATGGTAAAAGATTCCTATGGCGAAACGGATGAACTCACCTTTAGCATTAGAATTTAATAAGTATAAATGTCATATGAAACTCGATATATCACGAACATAAATAGATTTAGATCTTCCTGTATTGACTTTTGATATATATATATATATATATATATATATATATATATATATGTGTGTGTGTGTATGTGTGTGTGTGTGTGTGTGTGTGTGTGTGTGTGTGTGTGTGTGTGTGTGTGCTCCAAAGGCTCCACAGTGACAAAATAGCAAGCTTGTATTCTGGCAAGAAAAATATACAGGCAGCGATGTTTTAAAACTTGACTAAACTCCGCAAAAATGAAAAAAAAAAAACAAAAAAAACTGACATCTCTTTTTAACAGATGTATTTACTAAAATTACACAAAAATATATTGAAATAACAAAGAGTAAATTTACTTCATAAAATCACAATTGGTTTCATCTACGGTGACTTCATAATCTTCTGAAGTTCTTGTGAATGTTTTCAAACATCATTTCCCTCAGTTCAACTTTGGTGTTATAAAACATTTAGATGGTCTCTAGCTCAAATGTACCCCATAAATAATCAAGAGATTTATAATCTGGGAAGTTAGGTTGGCAATCGTAAAAAGTGATGTAGTGGCATAAATTATCTAGCAACCATGATTGGATTCTCCTACTTTTGTGGAATTTTTGCAGAATCTTTGTGCCAGATATGAGATTTTCCAGCAGCACTACCACCTCAAGGTACTTGATATAGATTTCCGTATTGTGCCTGAGGCTCTGTGAGAAAATGAATGGAGACATACCGCAATCACTCCAGACAGCTCCGTAATCAGTAATTATTCTTATCCCTCTAATTAAGAATCACCTGCAAGAAACCACAAAAAGCAGAAAAGTCAAAAGAAAATGAAATCAAACAATACAACTGACGTTTCATAAATCAGACGCTAAGAAAAAAGATCAAGTTCATACATGTCTGGGGAAAATATGATATTAACCTAAAGGACATTACAAAGAAGCAGAACGTTCCATGCTTGAGGTCCAAGGCAAAAAAAATAGACCTTATTAAATATGGGCAAAAATCGCTGAGGAGGATATTGAATGCACAATTAAAAAAGCACGCAAGTGGAGATCTCAAAAAATATATAAAATTCTTAATTTTAACCTATATTATGTAAATACAGAAAACAAAAGTTAGACAATTGAATATCAAGTAATGGTCACTGTTCTTACTGCCAGGGCTAACAAACGAAATTACCTAGATTCTACCCAAGTATGGTGACACAAATGTCCAAAAAACTACATAGCAATTATATGTCTTTAAACTATTTAAAGACTGTTGACATCTTGATCTTAAACACTTTACAGATATACAAGTTATCACTACTCGTCATCAAAGTATGTTGATATGGAAAACAAGATTTTACTCAACCATATAAATAAAATAAAGACATCTAGTTAAATAAAACTCAACAGACAAATATTTCAATATGTTGATATGGAAAACAAGATTTGACTCAAACGTATAAATAAAATAAAGACATCTAGTTAAATAAAACTCAACAGACAAATATTTCAACGTGAATATTGGTCCACCAATTTCGCGACAAAGAATTTCTTATAATTCAGAAACATATTTTTACTAAGACTCTATCTTCAACTTTTTGGGTGACTAACGGAAGAAATATTTGAGGGGTCGAAAATTACGTTAGCCACCCAAAAATTTGTCGCTTGCAGATGGAATGATAGTAAAAATATAATTCCGAAACATGACATGAGAGATTTTGTGTCTCGAAAATATTTAATTAATGATATTTCAATATATATATATATATATATATATATATATATAAGATTCAAAATTCTATTTCCACTGTAGATAATGTAAGATTGATGGAAGGAGAAGATTGTTTGATATATAGTGCCTCTCTAATAGCGAGGTGCATTTGATATTATAATTTAAATAATATTTTTGTATTTACAAGCATATTTTTTCTTAAGTTATAGGTTAATAGACGTTTTTTATTGCACTATTATTATTTTATAAGTGGTATTAAAGGCGTCTCTTTAGTTAAGTGAATTGTGGTAGACAAGAAACATAAGATTGTACAGGTCATTGAAATTCATACTCTATATTAGTCATCGCTAGTTTAGATTTGATAGCGTTATTATTATTAGAAATGAAATGTTTTTCTGTTTTCTATTTTCTCCAATATATTATAGATTTTACAAGTTTTTGAGAAATTACTGAATGTATATATGTAAGAAGATAAGCCCAGTATGATATGTAATGCAACTGAAGATTAGTAAAATAGCTGAAACTTCTAGTCAGGCATAACACGTAGGATAAAATGCATATTTATTGATATATGTGTCTGCGTTTGTTTGTGAAAGTACATAATTTGAACGATCGATCCTCGTTTGATGCAATATTATCAGTGCAATGTATATGATGTTGATATCATTAATGTTTATATTGGCAGAGCACTTAGCAATGCTGACAACATACAGTTTAATAACTTAACAGAGTCAAGCCCCATTGTCTGCATTAATAACCTTTTCACTCGTAATTAGTCCTCTGAGATTTCCTCGTTATATCTTGGTCCACCTTAAAATGTAATGAATACTAACTTTCATTCGATATCTTTGGAAACTTTACTTGAAGAAATAATTATATTATTGTGTGTGTGAGTAGGCTTATATGCATGATTTTGTATGTATTATAATTATATCTGGTTGCAAATATCATGATTGAAATATAATTGCAAATATTACCGACATTGAGTGTAATTGTACATCTTTCATTTTTATTTTGATCTCTCTCTTCATCTATCTATCTATCTATCTATCTATCTATCTATCTATCTATCTATCTATCTATCTATCTATCTATGTCTGTCTCTCTCTCTCTCTATATATATATAGCAGGCCTGATGATTGCGCTTAGCATGAAACAGTCTGTGGCTCCTGAGTGTTAACTTTCAATGTTCACCATTTTAGATTTACATATGCTCTATCTCTGATATTGAGCACTTTATTCTATAAATATAGCACGACTTAAAATTATATTCATTCATATATATATATATATATATATATATATATATATATATACAAACACAAACATAATTCATCTTTGCAATCACTGTCTTCTGATGGCCTTTTGCAAGGCAAATGTAAACATGTTTTTTCAACAAGTATTTATAAACAAAGGTAATAACGCTATTAGTTTTTTCAGAATTTTAAATCGTCAAGGAATTTTCCCCTTCGATTTTATAAATATTGTGATTTGACAGATGTATTTTTGTTATATCTGGATATTTACACACAAACACACACTGACATACAAACACAAACACATATACACACACAAACATATATATATATATATATATATATATATATATATTAGACATACCATTTACACGAGCAATAATTTGAAACAAAATTAAGGATAAAGTTAAAAATTGCAAAATATATTTATTGGTACGCTACTTTGGAGTATTTGCATCAAACTGAGATATTTGCATGTGCGAATCTCTTGCGTATTTGCAAGGATTTCTGTGTCACGTGTGGGCGTTGAAATTGATAAGTGTCTGAGCGTGAATCTGTATCTGCTGATGGGAAAGAATCTGTTGTGACCGGAGATCTAGTGTCGCTGAGGTAGGTTGTGCATTCCGTGTGCTTCGATTTGTATGTCCTTTCATTTCGGCTGTCAGGATGAAAATTCCCTTGGGTCTTTTATGACCGACTATTTATGAGCGTGCAGACATAGTTAAGAGTAAAATTTTAAACCTGCTTGGTGATTTGCGATAAAATAATATGTGATGGATTAATGCAATATATATATATATATATATATATATATATATATATATATTTTAAACCAATTGTTTTTGTTTTTTTTTGCCGAAAAGCTTTAATAAGGCGACAGAGAGCGGAATCAGAGTGTTCCCTGTTAAAAACAGGAACTACTCATGAAAACTTCCAACAAGCTGGAAAGCAAGAATTAGAGAGGTAATAGCTGTACAGCTTGAAGAGGTCTATTGCCAACTCGGGGGAACATTTCTATAGCACGATGTCATCACATCTGTTTGCCGTACGGGCGCTAATTTACTAATGATGTCAGAGGTTTATGCACGTATCAGTCAGTAGAGTCTCTGTTCCTGGTGAAGAATCAGATGTGGGTATCCATTCCAGTCGAGTTTCAGGTCAGAAGAGAATTTTTGAGCAAAGCATTCAACATTGTGAAGACTTAGACCGGATTGAATAGTGGAGAGATTCCGAATTTGCTTTTGTTCCACACTCTCTTGCAGAGCAGCCAATAATTTCAAGGACCGAACTTGCAATATGTTATACGTTATATCATTCTCACAGTCAACACTAACTTTGCTTTATTTAGAACGCGCTTGCACTCATTACGAGTAGAAAGAAAGACATCTATTGTAATCAGACGTCGCTTCGGTACAGTCAGAAGAAGCGATTCTTGTAGAAAATAGCAGCCGAGCATGCAAGATATGACTAAAATTTAACTAGGAATTTCCTTGCTGAAATGAAAGCATCTATGCTTGTTTTCGCCTAGATGTAGAAAAATAAATAAATTAAAGATATCTTAGAATATTTACTTTCGTCATAGAATTTATCAGTAATTGCACAATGAACTTAGGATCAAAGATAGGCAAGTTTGGTCATTCTGATTTTTCACTTATTTTAGACAGTGTCAAGAAGAGTGCTGGATTGTCATGTGATATCTGTGCTTCTGTATGACTGTGAATATTAAACAATCTCCTCAAGGATGAAAGAGAGGACTGAGATAGCAGAAATGTAGTTTTATAGAATAATGCTGAAGATAATATGGAATGATCACGTGACTAACGATGAGGTGTTGAAGAGGATGGAAATTAAGATGAAAGTCATACTTTATGTAACGAAGAGACAGATGAGGTTCTTGGGACACGTAATGAATAAGGAAGGCCTGAAAACTTTAATACTCACAAGACGGATACAGGGAAAGAGAAACTCAGATAAGCAGCGTGAGTCATATTTGATAAGTCTGAGCAAATGAATGGCCGAGAAGGGTTTGAGGGACATAACAAGAAAAGGAATGTTGAGAGTAACAAGAGACAGAGCCACGTAAGAGTCCATGATCGCTTACGTCTTGAAGGGACACGGCACATGAAGAAGAATATAACTCAGTGTAAATGTGGGGGATTGATGTGATAAGTACTGCTTAAATGTGCTTCATAGCTTCTGGCAAATTTTGAGCATTAAGTATTAAATATGGTTTGGACAATGTTCAGATATATCTAATTTCTTTGGTATTAGATTTATTAAATGGAAATTATATTTAAACCCGAATTCTAATTATCAATCGCCAAAAACAAAATATGGAATTTCTTTCTGTGTTCGACGAGTAATCACTGTGTAAAACATATAGTAAAAATTATACAATAATAGCTACTCGGTAAATAAGATCTACTATTTGATAGATCATAATTAATAAAAACAAATATAGGTAATGTATACATAACACTGATTGGCACCAATTATAATTCGAACCGGTTAAATTTGCATTTTTTAATGAAAATCGAACTAATCTACTGCACTCTATAACATTACATCATAATATGACTAAATCATTCAGTATAACTTTCCTTTGAAGTAAATGAGAGTTTTATTTGATGGCAAAATTATTTAGTAATCACATGCGTGCGTCTTTTATCTTGTCCATATATAAATTTGTAAAGTTTCATTAAATTATAAATTCATAAGACTTTCACTGATCGTTCGAATAAAATCCCAATGCTACAATTTAGAACATATAATTTACACTTGTTTCCTCAAAAACTAATAATGATTTGCAAAACATATTTTATATTCTTTTTATCATATCATACACCAATTTTCAAATTGAGTATAATAACATTTTTCTACAGTTTAACCATCATAGTATAAAATAATGTTCATAATAATTCAATTTTTAATTTACAATGACGTTTGGTAAGGTATGAGTTCAGAGGTACATGAGAACATAACATTTTCTCGTGTACATCTTTTTAACCAGTTCAATGATAGTCAAAAATAATATTAACTGATTTTGCTAAAAATGAAATAGAGGAAACGTCGCAAGCAATCGTTAAGTTAACAAGCCCCCAGCATGAGAAAAATGAGAGGATATTTTCTAAGTTCAGGAGATATATATGTATTTGTGATTTTAACATTCAGGCAGTCCTAACGAACATGACCGTAGATTTCATATTTTCTGTAATTTGTGTCGCTACAGTTGAGCCAGAAATCAGTCTTCGATGTAAAATACAAACATCATAATTGTCTTGTCTGGGAAGTTTTGCTTTGTCCTGATTAATATGGACAAAAAAGAAAGTGAATCAGTTTGGAAAAACGCCAATAGTATCAATGTATTATTTCGAAAATTTCTTCCAGTAAGCACTGATATCATTTATATAAAAGCTAAACAGTGAACATTTTCCTTAGAGATAAAGAAAAGATTGGATGTAAAATGAAGTTGGTTATATAGAAAGATGCTCAGAATGCTATTGACAAATCGCGGAAAGTAAACGAAATAATTCTGAAAGAAAATGGAATCAAAAAAGTTAAAAAAGGTAAAAATGACTGAATCAGAAAATAACTGAATCATTACAAAAGTAACTGAATCAGAAAGAGACGGGTGTATTATCTTGGTCTGATAGAGAAAGGAGGACTTGGAGATTCCAACAATCAAAGCACATATCGTGCGAATGATTGGTAGAAAGACGAGTGGTATGTTTGGCAAACGGATAAATGTTGTTAAGTGCTGTCAGGTATAGGAAACTATGGAGTGGCATGATTGCCCATATCATGTGTCGATAATGTAAATAGAAAAAGCAGCTTTAAATTTTCATGATAATCTATTTTAGCGACAATAATGTTAACATTCATCCCGACAATTCATTCTGTGACAGTAGCAGGGGTTCACCGAGAATTATTACTTTTGTTTTTTACAGCAACCATTTGTAGGATATTAAAAGCCATAAAATATTATAAGATCGTAAGATTTTTTAAGAAGATAATAATGATTTAGTGATACAAGTTTTACTATTTAACTCATAGCAGGGGTGAAGAATAGGTAAATTTATACATTTCCTACTTTTTGAAACTCCACACCTTGATTAGCAATTAGCAATTCCGAGCCATTATTCGTAACACAACTAGATTGTCGAAGCTTACCGCACTTGATATTCTCATAAGCACGGATCTCATAACCGATGTTTTAGAAATGTGTTTGCAAAGATAACGATAGAAATTAATCAGAATTCTTGTAAAAGAGCATTTTGTGGACACCTTACGGTGCAACAATCAATTGAGTGTAATTTTGCAACTGATCGTATCTTTAATACTCTGAGATTTAGAAAACTTAGCAAACATGTCACCTATCTATCTATCTATCTATCTATCTATCTATCTATCTATCTATCTATCGGCGTGGAGTAATCGTTAGCAAGTTTGTCTTCTTAGAATCTGTTGCAACTGACTAGCGATTTTGAGCCTAACTGGGTGCCCCATACTTTCTGCATTGTGCTATATCCAAGCGGTGATTAGAAAATGTACTTTCTGTCTGTTATATATATATATATATATATATATATATATATATATATATATATGCGTGTTTGTGTATTCGTGGGTGAACCTTTGCATATGTATATGTGTCTACAGATATTGGAACGCATATGAACGTATTTGCTACCAGGGAAAATATGGTGTATGTTTGAAATGAACGAGCGTATGGGATAGTGGAAGAATTGCCAAGCATTTTCCACGTGTAGTGCAAACGCCTCAAAGCTTTCTACCACCTTGTAACTATCTGCAAGAGTGAAATGTGGCACTGGGAAATGAATTTCCGGGAGTCGTGCACATCTGCTTCAGTTTTATACTGACTTGCCCGAAGACCAGGTAAGTCCAATCGTAGCGCAGAAAAGCCGCAAACAGGGCAGATACTTAAATTAGATTTATAATCCATGCACAAAAAGAGAAGTGAAAACGAATCAAAAGTTCTCAAAATATAACACATCAATTTCTCTATTAATCATCTGACAGACCCATTCTTGCATAGTATCGGCATAGCTAATGCTAACATCCATGAGACTGTCTCGTTGCGATTTCTCGTTCTGACATTCTCGGCTGACTCGAAATGGAAAATTTCTTTTGAATTCATTGCTAGTTCTGCAGCAAATATTGGTTTAATGATTGACAATTTTTTTGTCTTTGATCTATCTTACATATTGTTACGCCTGCCATTAGATAATGCTTTGAATAGTTCTGCCTTATATGGTCCAATACTTCTTCAATTCTTAACTAGAGTGTCTTAATAATATCCACACATTGAGCAATTGAGTTATTTATTCTGAGCTTTTGTTTCGGTTTCAATCACATTCCCGCCGCCGTAATGTCGCTTCCGTCTCCCTGTCAGATTCCTACCACTGTAATGTCGCTTTACTCTCCCTTGTCAGTTTCCCACCACCGTAATGTCGCTTCCGCCGTCCTTGTCAGATTTCCACCGCTGTAATGTCGCTTCTGTCTCCCTTGCCAGTTTCCCACCGCTGTAATGTCGCTTTACTCTCCCTTGTCAGTTTCCCACCACCGTAATGTCGCTTCCGCCGTCCTTGTCAGATTCCCACCGGCGTAATGCCGCTTCTGTCTCCCTTGCCAGTTTCCCACCGCTGTAATGTCGCTTTACTCTTCCTTGTCAGTTTCCCACCACCGTAATGTCGCTTCCGCCGTCCTTGTCAGATTCCCACCGGCGTAATGTCGCTTCTGTCTCCCTTGCCAGTTCCTAACCGCTATAACGTCACTTTACTCTCCCTTGACAGATTCCCACCGGCGTAATGTCGCTTCTGTCTCCCCTGTCAGATTCCCACTGCTGTAATATCGCTTTACTCTATTTTATCAGATTCCTCCCGCCGTAATGTCGCTTTACTCTCCTTGTCAAATTCCTCCTGCGGTAATGTCCCTTCCGTTCCCTTGTCAGATTCCCACCGCTGTAATATCGCTTTACTTTATTTTGTCAGATCCCTACCGCCGCTTCCGCCTCCCTTGTCAAATTCCTACTGCCGTAATGTCGCTTTTGTCTCCCTTGTCAGATTTCCACCGCTGTAATGTCGCTTCACTCTCCGTTTTCAAGGAATACATTCATTGTAATTGTTCTGATTAAGAATTCACTTTAGTAACAAGATTTAAGAATGTAAGTGTTGTACTTGTTTGACAGCTTGGTCTCACAGTTGAATTAGCTAGATGACAGATGTTCTATGACAACAGTTTCTTTTTTCGCATATCCCACTTGTGAAAAGTCCCTCCGCCGCCATGTCTTTTTTTTAATCATTTCACCCCGTGCAAGTCAGAAATTCTACTGATTAGCGGGGTGGGGGGCTACATAACTGTAAAAAGATTAATTAGAAAAGAGTGAGGAGTACAAATTAATTAGAAAGGAGCAATAGAAAACTGAGAAGGCGGGTGCGATGACAGATACATAAGTGGAGAGAAAGGGAAAGATATACGGGGGTGGTGAGAGAGATAGAGTCCAGTGGTTAATAGATGAGTATTGACATTGCATTTAAATTTCTGAAGGTTGTAGCCGTTAGGAAAGCAAGAATATGGGAGCGAGTTCCACAGGCGGGCAGTGCTTCCAGGTAACTTCAATAATTTAAAATGAAATATCAAACATTATCCACTGTTTCTTGATTTCTTTTCTATTGGTCACGCTCCGCAATAATTTTTCCCCTTTTTCAGGAACACCTTTTTAACTTTACTTCCTGGTTTGGAGTGATATTAATAAAAAACATGTTGCTAAATGCAATAAATATAGGTAATAAAAAAAACAACCTTTTCTTAAACCTAATGGTGTGTAGGGCAACATGTTTGCTGTTTCCGTAACAAACTGTGTTTTATGGGGCAGCATAGTTAGCCCTGCGCCTAACCACCCACCCCCAAACATAGAGGAAGGTAATTTTCTAAGCATAGCTTAGACGTAACACACGACCGACAGCGAGGATCGAACACACAACTCAGTTAAAATGATTCTAGGAAAACATGCTTGCGTACAACTACACCACACGGAGGTGTCTTGCTGTATGTAGGTAAGATATTCATTAATTTGTTGAATGTTTTTAAATAAAGTCGTTTCTGCATTCATCATAGTTACTGATACTGTAAAGGGGTGATGAAAATTAGTCGCTCCCGATCAATTTCGAAATATAAGATTTCATATTTTGGGAAGAGCTTCTACGTCGGACCGGAATATTTCCGTAATGAACATAATGATCCGGCCTTTTAGTCATTGCATATTTTATATTCGATCAATATTCTTAAATTATAAATCATGAGTTTTAAAAAAAATATAAGACGAACGTAAAAAGAAAATCAAACGAATAGCAAAAAATATAAAATATTTACTGTTATATGAAGATATAAAGAAGAGATATTTGAAAATGATAAAAACAAAACACTGTGATAAGAGCCAATGGCATCTGTCAGAACTTTGAAATCAGAAAATATTTGTACAAATAACGAATAGTGTGTTCAGAAAATATTACACAATATGGATGGAAATATGAAAGGAAAATAAACTTGATAAAAGATTTTCGTTCTTCTTTTACTAAATGTTTAAATCATATATAATAAAATATATAAACTTATATGTACATATATATTTTTAGTAGTCATCCGTAGACAGATCTGCTTTGCTTGATCACAGTCATCAGTATGGTTACATCCGATTACTTCTAGCCAGGATTGAAACATCCGTCGTAGATTCTACTTCTGAGATATAGGCGCTCGTTAAAGGAAGGCTGATTTTGGCGTGTTAGGTACAGTGTAAACACAAGCTAGTAGCCGAGAGTTTGCAAATTCCTTGCTGAATAAACGATGCGTAGATGCGTGAGTAGCTACCATTTTTAAAGTCTAACATTCGTCCATATATATATATATATATATATATATATATAAGTGTGTGTGTGTGTGTGTGCGTGTGTGTGTGTGTGCCTTTATCTTTCTGCGTTTTACAATGTTCTACGTTATGTCTGGATCTTTTCCTTATTTTGATTTCAATTTCCACACGTGGCTAGTCAATTTTGTATTGTTTTTAATTTTTTTATTTTAAATGTAGAACTGTGATTAAATCACCTGATCTTAAATTTGTCTTTGGTTGAGCCCAAATATATTTTGTTTTAGCCATCTGGGTTATGTACCTGTGCCTTGTAAATTATTTCTTTTGATTTGCAAAGATCTTGAAGTAGACGTTTTTGTTTTTGTCCGTGCTGTTGCATTCTGTGTTCGTGATTTTGTTTTGTACGATGCTATTTAAGTTTCTGGCGCTTTGGTTTTTAATGAAACTATCTAAATTATTGCGCAAATATAGCTTAATTTGTTTGTTTTTCTCTTGAAAAATTTGTTGATTTCCGATATTTTGGAAAGTGTGTATGTATTAGGTTAAAAATATTTGTCCTATTTTGGTTTTTATTTCTAAATTAAATGGTGGATTGAACCAAATAATGTTTCGTTTTCTATTGCTGTCTTTGATTTGTCTGTTTGTTTGAGAATTATATTTTAAAATGTTTTTATGGCTAGAATTTCTTAGTGCATCCTCATAGATATATTTCTTTTTATTAAATATTGATTTGTTTGACGAATTATTAAATAGTCTGTGTTTTATTCATTTGTAAATGCTTTTAATTATACTATTTGGAAAATTGGATTATGTATTTCTGTATGATAACTTAGTGTTTGATTTCATGTATGGCAAGACATTTCCAGTTTGTAAATTATGTTCCAATTTAATTTTATCGAATAGTTTTTAATACAAATGTGTACTGGTCTAACCCTATTATGACAAAATGTAAGTATTAAACAATCAATCAATCAATCAATCAATCAATATATATATATATATATATATATATATATATATATATATATATATATATACATTATCAGGAAGTGAAAGAACAGATGCGTTTACTGATATAAGAAGTGATAAAAACGGAGTATAGATTAATATTGTAATTTTGTTATTATGGTGCATTATAAAAGAATCATATCACTACACAAAAATGTTCATGTTTCAGAACAATATTTTTCTTGTTTAGGTGATATTTTAAAAAACAAATCGTGAAAATCATTTATTTTAGAAAATAAAGGATGAATTCCTATTGTATATGACCAACCAATTTAAACATAGATTCATGGACAGCAGCCATTGAAACCATGAACTTTGTCCTGATACAATGAGACCGCTTTCGAGTGTTTTCCGGGGCGTTTTGGCTTCATTAGGTTTCATAATTTACTCAATAATTTTGCATTGTACTCACCAATGATGCTATGGCTCTTTTGAATATAATAAATACAATGCTTTTTACATGCCTAAAAATAAGGCCATTACCTTCCTTGCAGATAAAACAATATTGAGGTATGTGAGGGCAATTTTATTTTACAGCATTGAAAGTCGTTTTGTCTCTGGCTCAAAATGATCAACCAAAACTCATGTTCTGTTTTGAAATAGGAAACCAGCTGGAACTACCTCAAACAATGTCAGATGTTCTCGTAATGTCATCAGCTGATGTGAATTTGATTCAACTCTCATGCATCAAAATGTGGTGATAACAAATGTTGACAATTTTCAAGAGAAGTCGCTACTAGTTTCTTATGAAGGCTTTTTTGAACAGTCAGAAGAAACAATGCTGTTTTTAATCAGAAGAGCTAGAAGTAATGGGTACACGATTTTGCAGCACTGTCCTTAAAGTCAGCCTATCGATTTTTTCAGCCAACTCTTGCATATATACATATATGGAGGCGCATTAGACAATAGAGTAAAAATTGAATCTCAAAAAAACTTAGTAAATACGTCTGTTCAGGGAGACAGTATGACAGTATCACCAACAGTGAAATTCGCACAAAGAAAAAATGAAAAATAACAGGCTTGAGAAAGCATATACGATATTTTTAAGACCAGACACAGTGCATCATATAATGAACAACAACAAAAAAAAATACGCGAAGCCTAATGGAGAAATACAAGATGCGACGGAATCAATATATATTAGAATGTTACAAATCAATGTTCACTTAAAGTAGCGGAAAAATATATTTCAAATAAAGTACTATTTAGGAAGCTTAGGCACGTTACATAGAAAAGAAAATAGGTATATCATATGTAGATTAGCAAAAAACCGTACTAGTTTGAGAAGAAAATAATTAATTAAAAACACAGAACAGAGGGTTATATATAAGAAGCTTTTCAATTGTATCCGTGTTCGTTCTAAATAGAAGAAAACGGTATTCAGTACAATGTATTCACAAATCAATTCGTCTTCGGGAAGAAGACTGCGGATAAGTTAATTTCCATGGAATAAGGTTTTTAAGAAATTATTCATCACGAGTGTACTGCAAGCTCCATTGTATCGCCAATCACATTTAACATGTTTTCAAGAATAAAAACTACAAGGGATGTTTCTCTTCGCATGCTTATTATCATTTTCAGACATAACATTTATAGTATGAGACTTGTATTTTAAGTATGAAAAAACTTAACTTTTAAATTGTTAAAATTATACAAGAACTGTATCCGTTAAATCTTTATGGTCACATCATCAAATTCTTCGATGAATCAGAAAACTTAACCCTCTAGGGCCATTCGTATCATATTTGATACAGTATGAAAACAAGCCTTGAAAGAAATATTTTCCTGAAAAATTTTTTAAGAGAAATATTTTATAAATTTCAACTGAAAGCAGTACTGACTGCTCAGTCAATGAATACCAAATGTTTCCTTATAGGGAAATACCAAATGTTTCCTTATAGGGAAATACTGTATCAAATATGATACAAATGGCCCTAGAGGGTTAAGGCTTCAACTGGGCATAAAGTGGGTAATCGGTTTTCTATTGTCATGAAGTAATAAACTGATCCCCCACTAATTACTACTTATTAATAGAATAAAATGAAAACAAGCCTTGAAAGAAATATTTTCCTGAAAATTTTTTAAGAGAAATATTTTATAAATTTCAAATGAAAGCAGTAGTGACTGCTCAGTCAATGAATACCAAATGTTTCCTTATAAGGAAATACCAAATGTTTCCTTATAGGGAAATACTGTATCAAATATGATACGAATGGCCCTAGAGGGTTAATTTAGCTGTTGAATAAGTATCTTGCGAAATCAGCGATTCTAATTAACCTTAGAAACTTCCCTATTGTATACTTAAATATTTGACCTTAACATTTGTAACAAAATATGTCAATAGCAAACATAAGTATGAATGCAGGTCACTATTTAAAGATGGAAGAGGGTACAAATAAAAAGATTCGAAATCATTTTATTAACATGAATGTGTGATATCATTTTCTGTATCTTCTCTTTTTACCTTTCCTTCTTTATTCATTTTTCTTTTTCTTTCTTTCTTTTTGCTTTCTGTATGTTTCTCTCCGTGTCTTTCTTTCTTTCTTACATTTTCCATTCATTCTCTCTTTTTACATTTTTTTCATTGCTCAAATTTTCATTATTCCTTTTCTTATAATTTTTAATTTTTCTCATTTTTGTTTCTTTCTTTCTATTACAATTTTTGCTTTCTTTCCTTTGTTCGTACTTTTTTCTTTAATCTTTCTTTCTTTCTATATCATCTTATCTAATTACACACTCTGTTTTGATCACTCAGACCTAAAGGCTCGGCTGATATAACTTTTTATCTCATTTGCTTCGTAAGCAAAACAAAATGGTCCATTATTTATCTGAGGTAATAGTATTGCATAAAACACAATGTAAATATGCAACTAACTCACACATGTCAGAAAAAGTAGAATTATGATGATATATTAAAAATTCAAAGCAGATTTTGAACAGTCTGGATGGGGAAAATAACTCTTTGCTGTTATCGAAACATTGGCAGGGACTCAAATAAGCCACACAAAAGCAATCCAAGCAAACATTTTACGAACTCTTTGTTTGGATAGGGTCCAATTTGGGTTGTACTTTCGCCTATTTGCCTCCACTAAG
The DNA here is from genome assembly GCA_037127315.1 of Ascarosepion bandense. NCBI lineage: Eukaryota > Metazoa > Mollusca > Cephalopoda > Sepiida > Sepiidae > Ascarosepion > Ascarosepion bandense. The sequence goes on along the minus strand of JBBBDQ010000122.1, from coordinate 2,791,181 downwards.
CCATTCACAGCGTAGTTTTATATTCTTGAAACATATTGATTTTTCATTACCAGTCTTTAATCAGTCGAAAAATGACGAGATGCAAGCACAAGAGGGTAAAGAAGTGCTGATTTTTATTCTTTATTTACGGTTGGTTTTCAGGAAATAACAGGAATTCCATTTTGTAATGTTGCTAACCTCTCCAACTTACTGTAGGAAACAATGAACTATTGACCGGCTTGAATGTAGTTTATGAGCTATTCCTTTAAACGCAACTGTAGTTTATTTTTTTTATTTTTTTGTTTTAATGCAGCGTTCCTTTTCATCTGGCCGATGTTTGTCAGCATTTATCTGTAAAGAAATTATATCAATAACAATTTAGAAAAAGCTATTAAAATACTATGCTCAAACCTGAGAAAAACTCTTTATAGCTTTATGTGTGTGTGTCTTTTTGTGTGTCTCTTTGTGTGTGCGTGCGTGTTATATTATTGTGTGGGTTTTATTAATCTAATCTAATTTTTTTATTAATTTATCATTATTTTAAAATATAAAAATAATATCATCTAACCTGCTGTTAAAAATTGTTGTCTACCGATTTACATATTCTATGGTCCCATTACGTTTCTTATGCAGAGAAAATTAAAAACTAACATGTCTACATATCAGTCCATCCTGCTTCCTTTCGCGATTTAGATTTTAAAATTCTATGGTTTCGTGATTCTTATTTTTGAATGAACAATATTGAAACACCTAAAATATTTTCTCCATCTACCACTTTCTATTTTTTAAATAACCATGAATTCATCTTATATTTTCAAAATTAAATCATTTCACTATTTATTTTACCATATCACCAGAAGAAGAACTATTTTTCTGATACATGAAAATATTTTTGTAGTCATATCATACTTTTGTAAACCATTGTAATAAAAGAATTACAACATATATATATATATATATATATATATATATATATATATGTGTGTGTGTGTGTGTGTGTGTGTGTGTGTGTGTGTGTGTGTGTGTTAGGAACTTGAATAAGTTGTCGCTATTTTCCAACAGACGAGATACCCAGAACTGCGTGGTTGTAGTTTAAATTGGTAACACATAAGTAAAGTAGCCTGAAATTCATTGTATGTCATTTCGTAGAAGTGAAAACAACTTTTTCATAGTATTAAACACGCTGGATTTCGTGTCAAGGAAAAAGTATTTGCGGGGAATTTTACGGCACTACATTATTTTAAAAAATCTGCAGCTGAATACACGGAATTCTTCTGAAGAATTACGCCACCATACTCTCTCCGAAACAACATGCATATATATTTTAGACGCATCAAAAATCATGATGCCAATGTTGAAGATAAAGAACGCTTTGGAACACCGAGAAGAATCGAAAACAAAACACTGGAGTCCATGAAGACTCACGTCAGGCGCAAGCTGAACTGGTAGAAGCATTGGAAGTTGAATACACAACTGTTTCGAAAAGTTTTAAAGAATTAGAAATGTTTCAAATGCAAGAACAGTAGGTGTCGTACCAGTTAAAGCCGAGAGAAGCTAAACGACGTCTTGTGAATTGTGAACAGCTACTTGAAGGCAGAAAAGAAATGTTTTTGGCATCATATATAGTCCAGCAATGTAAAGTGGATACGCTAGGATATCCCTAAGCATACAAGAGATCTTGAAGCAACCCGGTCATGCATCAACATGGGCGGCAAAGCACTTGGTAGACTCAGCTGAGTGTAGCTTGTTTTGAATTGCCTGAACAGACCGAACCAATAATGAGAGATGGCTACAGTTGATGCAGTTAAGCCGAGCATTAAAAAAGTAAAGGTCACTGAACGAGCAGTGACAGGAAAATGTGATTTTGCAACATGTCAGTTTTAGGCAACATGTTCCAAAACGGGTGAAATGCAAACGCTTAAATTTGAAGTCCTAACCGTTAGCCGTATTCACCTGTCTGATTATCACTTGTTCCAACCGATGGCACATGGCCAGGCTTAGCAGCATTTTTATTCCTATTCAGAAAAAAAAATGTCGATTTTTGGTTAACCTCAAAATAGTGTCGTCTTTCCGATGTGCTGCAAGATAGATGGGAATACATTCAAGGATTTTTTTAAACGTTTCACTCCAAAGAAGACGATACCGCCATAGATGCGCAGAGGGGATACATTAGAGAGTAAATTTTAAGCAGGAGAAGAACGAAGAAAAATACGAGCCAGTTACACGGGTTGTCAGAGAAAGGGCATAAAATGTATGGGAATACAGGTATGATGACAGTAGCGAAAGTAGAGTGAGAAAGGAAAATAACAAGGTACACAGAGTGATGTAAAAGTACGAAGGCAAGACAGAATTCAAGTGGATAGGAGATGGGAATAGATATTGCATTTAAATTCCTGGAGGTTGTAGCTGTCAGGAAAGGAAGTATACAGAAGTGAGTTCCACAGGGGATAGTGCGAGGGACGAAGCTGATGTAGAGTAGAAGTCGACTAGCATTGTCAGCTACATTTGGTAGATTTAACTGTAAAAATCTGGGACCTTCCAGTAAATTCTTGTGGAGGGCGCACCAGTGAGCTAAGTTCGTCGAAGCAGAAGCCATGAAAATATTTGTAGAAGAAACATAGAAAAGTCATCATCTCACCGATGAGAAAATGGCTGGAGTCGAGCTTGCTAAGTCTGGACCAATCACATTACAGATTATCTTTTGGAGTCTGTCGAGAACCCTGAGATAAAAAGCAGTTGCGCCCAACCAGATATAACAACAGTATTCTATGCACGGTCGGACGGTTGATTTGTATATGTGCAACATGGATTTGGGCAGAAAAAAATACCTGTCCCTACTCAGTGACCCAAACTTCCTATCAGTGGATTTAGCTATTGATTCAATGTAACGGTTCCACTTGAGGTCAGAAAAGTGGGTGCCGCTGCGGAGGCGTAGTGTATTCCCTTCCGGGAGACTCGCTTGGTCTATGCTTGTAAGAGACCGTAGAGACTGGCTGTGTGGTTGACTGATAGCAGCTTCGTTTTAGAAGCATTAGACTTTACAAGGTATTTCTAACCCCAATCTATAACAGAGTGGAGGTCCTTCTCATCAGCACCGAGGTTATGTTTGTACGCCTTGCCAGTTTTCTTATCGATACAGGATTAAATTGTGGTGTCATCGGCGTAAATGTTTACTAAGGATTTGATCACGTCAGAGAGATCATTTATGAAGATCAGAATGAGCATTGGGCCAAGATAGAACCCTGGGAGATGCCAGCGTTCGTATGGTAGGATGAGGAGGTATGCGCGTTCAAGAATCCCTTTCTCTTTTCCTTTTTCATGTCTGGACGGCATATTCTTTTCTTTCCTATTTTCCCTCCCCTTTTTTTTTAAGTTCCTGTGTATGCATATATTTTTGGCTCCTTTTTATATGTGAATTTTTGTAAGGTATTTGAATTAATAAAATTATGTTTTAGATCGTTGCTGATGAAGTTAGGGTTATCTCGCTGAAATGGTTATTAAACGAATTGTAATTTTCGGAATTTATATATATATACAGCTCATTCAGTAAAATGAATTAGAGCACTCTAGCAATTGGACGCGTATAGTGATAATATATGCGCTAAAAAGCCTACCTTCTTCCACTGAATTCACATCGGCCAGAGGTAGAAGAACCGACTTACGCCAATTCGGTCGGGTTTCAATCCTGGGTTAAAAAGCAATCGGAGTACTGATGAGCGGTGATACAGCAAAACAGATGACTATATATATATGTAATTTTTATTTATAGAACGTGTCCATGCTGCCTGAATAATTTGAATTGATATTATATATCCTTTATTATACTTCTGTTGTTTAATTTTACTATTATATATAAAACAAGTAAGATTCTTGGCTGAAAACTGAATAAAAGCCATACGATGCTTTACTAGAGCACTCAGCAACGAATAATTTTCTGTCAGTGATTGTGCGAACATCAAGTCGGAAGTCGCCATAAGTGAAAATATGAGTGTTTTGTCTCTGTTCATATTATAATCTCTCTCCCAGAATACATAACTAATTTCTGCTCAAAATAGTTGCAGTCTACATCAAATGTTTATTCTGTGCGTGTTGAACATGGATGAGCTGCCCTCCTGTCACAGACATAAGCGGATATCATCGGTCTGTTATTAGATATGTTTTAGTATATGTGAAAAACTACAGAGGTAAATATTTGTGTATATTTGTGAGTTGAGATATTTACATTATTTACTTGGTTGTGAATATATCAATAAAAATAAGAACAATGTAAATAATGCAGATGTAAAAATCTTGTAAATAAAAGGAAACATAATAAAAGACAAGAGAAAATTATTTTATGGTAAAATGCTTTATTCCTTGAGGAATTCTATCAAAGCAATTGTGGAAATTTTATTTATGTACGCGAATATATACACAGAGGTAACTTGGCAATAAATAATATAACGAATTGTTTTTATGATTTAATTAAATAAATAGATTTCTGCTCTTGCCTTGTAAAATTTGTCAAAGGAGCCTAAAACTTTCGCACAAAAAGTTTTAGTCATCTCATGAACAGCAGGTTAAAAAACCTACGAGTTCCACAATTTTGTTACAATATATATATATATATATATATATATATATATATATATATATATATATGAGTAAGAGAGAGAGAGAGAGAGAGAGAGAGAGAAAAGGAAGGAGTGATGTGTATCTTCCCAATATTATGTTAAATGCATGATGTATTTTTTCAATAATTTTAATTGTTTTATTTTGTTGAACATCAAATAATAATATAAATTTTGGGGAAATCAAAAAAGTTCGGTTATTTACATATATATATATATATATATATATATATATATATAATTTTTTAATTATTTACTTGTTGGTCATTGTTAAATTAGATCAATACAAAAAATGGATTAAAAAGTGTTCAATATAATAATATTGTTGAACTTTTAATATTTTTCATTCGTAAACAAGTTATTACACAAACCAAGTTCTTTACTTTTCTGTGTCATCAGGCAATTTACAATAACTGATCTTACCATTTCTCTTTTAATAAAAACACATTAAATCACCAATCGAAATGTCCTTTTATTTAATTTGATATAATGAATTATTACTTTTTAAAATCAAAAGATTCTTTTGCCTTAATTCTGGATTTTGCTATGGAATATTATGACCTCACAAATGAGGAAAAATTATGATACTAAACTCCAAACCAACGATTATCTTCCACAACAATGAACAGTAGACAACTTCTAATTACTTGGACATATTTGACATTGCCATGAAATCGCATGATTCTGCAGAATCATTGGATAGTTTAGGTTTATATATTTAGTTCAATCTAACTGCACATCCTGATGTTGATATAGCTAACAATGGTTTACATAGCAACGATGTTCTCATGATTCTACAAACTCTTATGTAGATAAATTTCGTAAATATATAAAATAAAAAACTAATGAAAAACGTTAATCCTAAAGTAATAGTACAGACTAACACCAAAATATTATCTCTAGATGTTACTCCAGACTTTTTAAAAATACATATCCATCTTGTATTCTAACAATGTAGCAAGCAAAGATTAGGATACAGACCGAGGTGTGATCAATCAAACTGGGGAGAAGGTATGATGTTTGTAAAGGACTGGAAACTTCATTGAACCAGGGTAACATCATTGATGATATGTCCTAATTGCAACCCATTGACTGAATCACATCTTACTGCAGGTGGTGGATTAAAAACCGAGAATTAATAGTTTTGAGTTACATTCTGGTATTGATATAACAATAATAATAACAATGTCTATAAATCCTTTACTTCTGTATTTGGTACTTTTTATAAAAAGTAAGTATTAATCTATGTAACATATATATCCATTAACTTAAACCAGTTGTATATATATATATATATATATATATATATATATATTAAGGGAGAGTGCTTTCAACATATAATTAAAACAAAATAATTATTACTATATATATATATATATATATATATATATATATATATATATAAGCAGAGAGTGATTAGTTTTAGTATATATCTTTATATATTTTTATACATATTTAGATTTTATATGTGCATATACAAATCTCTCTTATCATATATATAGCCTTTGAGATTTGAAAAAGAAATCACTCGACATGTGGTCGAGAGCTAGGGAAAATTTACTCGCCCCAAAATCATTTTGCACAACCAATTCTATTTACTTAATAATCGCTTGATGAAAACATAACGTGAATTGGTGATTATTTTCTCATCAATCCATAATTGTGCATTATTTTTTATTTCGAACGTGTTAGAAAGGATTAAAAAAATTTAAAATAATAACAACCAACTGTGTGCTTTCCTTTTACTAAAAGCATAAACATTTTGATGTTAAATTTTGAGCACTTTTAACGTCATGATGTTTTTTGTTTTTTCTTTAGCCAATTATGTGAAGATACCTATATTCGTAATTTCTTTCTTCTGTTTGACTAAAACATCTATCTCATAGATGATAAAAATATAACAAAACTGATTTTCTCAATGTTTTCCTAAAAAAATATTACTTGTATAATTTGTTTTTCGGTGTGTGGTTGAAAAAAGTATTGGTAATTTTTTTTCTTTTTTCAAATGTTCGTTTTTACTTTTGTAAGCGTGGGTGGGGATATGTTGAGTCAAAGACGTGAGCTTGTCAATATAAATTCCATTTGTCAGATCTTGCTTGGATGATTGCGGGATGTCTGTGTCCTTTGTTTAACCACACATTTCGACCAAAGAGTTCAGTACTGTCATTGTAGTTCATTCTAAGTAACTTGGGATCTTCAATGGCATTCTATCGGGTTGTAAAAAGAATCAGATTTACTTTTCCTGTATTTGAAGAGACACTTTTCATTGCGAGATTTTTAATCGACCGTGGGCGAATAAAGCAATAACCTTTAATAGCTCAGTTAATGTTTTCATCAACTGAGTCGATCGGGCGAGTGAAATCTCAAAGGATGTTTATATATATATATATATATATATATATATATATATATATATATATATATATACACACTAACGGGCATGATTATTAGGACACACCAGTTTTTTAAAAGAAATTATGCATTTCATACCATTTTTAGTAATTATTTCTAAGTTGATAATTCTAAATAAAAATAAAATGATTCTTTTGTTATTATTGCTTTGCGAAATTTTACAAGGTAAGAAAGCAAAGATAAACTCACCCGAAATTTTCTTCATTCTTTCCTTGACAAAACTGCAATAATTATTAATTATTTATAAATTCATTTGAGGCACATGTTATTGTGCAATAATAACAAAAGATTCATTCTATTTTCATTTACAATTATACAATTGGCAATAAATACTAAGAAATAGTATAAAATACATCACTTTTAAAACTCTTATATAACATCTTTTAATATTTTCATTTCTGCGATGTTTTTCCTATGAATTTAACTAGTTATTTTCCGACATATTTTTTTTGAGATCTCAATGAATTAGTCATGTGAAAAATATAAAAAAGGACGAATCGTGATAAAACGTATCACTATGTAAATACAGAGTGTAAGAATTTTTTACAGTTCAGATTTGTTGAAATAACCTTTTTTCTTTTGTCGGATACGCAGCCAATCAAATTCTAACGAACCTTACGATAATCGATAGAGAAGCATAAATCTACAGTAACAACAACAATTCCCAATGTCGGTTTTTTGTCGACTCAATGGCAAAGATCAATATTTTAGTGTGAAATCAATGTATCTGGAGAAAAGAACTTGGCACGTTTTCTTAGAAAAAAGCAGCCAGGCGGAAGTGAGGAACAGCATGTGCTTCAATTCGTTTTTCTTTCCTTTCTTTTTCTGGAAATTATTTTAGCGGAAGTAAGTCGGATTATTCCGTTGCTAAACGTTGCATATTTACTTGCGGTTTGTTATTAAAATTTTGGGTCGACATATTCTTCAATAATTTTTATTCATTTGAAAAGGATTAGATATATTGAAAATAATTGTATTACATTTTTTTTTTGCTGGAATTATTTTTTCATCGATCCATAATTGTGCATTATTCTTTGATTAAAATAATGTTTCATATTTTTTATTATTTATTTACATGGAATAATTGATTTTCTAACTACAACATAAAATGCTATCAGCCCAATAATAATAATAATAATAAATAATAATAATAATAATAATTTCTACGTGGATGTAAATTATGAAAATTACGAAAATTCATACCCATGGTAACTTTTCAAATCTTTCATAGAAAAGAATATAATAACATTTTCTCCCTGCTTTCATGTCACCTAATCCCCATATGTAACTTCTGATAAAGAAAGATATTTTTTGAAAAAATTTGTTACTCAAAGTTTCTAGTTAAGACTTAGAGAAAACATTAAAAAACACAAAGACAAAACGCAACAACAATAATTATAAGATTCTAACGTATCATTGAAGATATTCAAATACTTTCAAAGTACAAAGATATCAAACATGCAGGACATGATGATATCAGCATTTCAATTTGTAGTTGGTATCCTTTTTATTACTAGACAATGTGCTGCCAGATTGATTGAAGTGGTCCCTAATAAAGAAATGCACAAAGTTGTGCACACAAGTAGATATTTATCTTCCGAAAATAATTATTTATGCAAAACGTATGCTATCATTTTTTAAAATTCTTAGTGTAAAATATCATGAAAACATTTCTGACCTTAGATCTCTCACCTTAGATTTTTTATTGACACCTGGTAAGAAACGAGTCTGAACAAGAATTCAAACAATATATGATAATAATAATAATAATAATGTAAGAATCCCTAGAAAACAATTTGAAGTCTGTAATGAATCTCTGAAGATCTTCAAAAAGATATCAAAATACACGTACGCTGAAGTGGAAATCACATGAATCTATCACATAAAACTATAAAAAATTCTACTTGTGATTGGATTTTTCGGTATGATTGTAAAGGATTTTGATAATTCCACTGAAGGGATCCCTGGTAGCACATACCAAGAAGAAATGAGTAAAATTATTATCTCAATTACAGCTTACACCTTAAAAAGGGCTTTATAAATATATTGCTTTGTCTGGAAAGTTCGGGGGGATTTTCAGTTATTTATATCTCGACACATTAAAACATGTTAAATGTATTGACAGACATAATATGCTTTCCTTTCTGATTAAAGCATACTTCAAAACCATCTCTTAATTATGAAAGTTTACAAGTACATAAATCGTGTTTACCTATAAAAATGTAAGATTATAAGTTAAGTAAAGTTTTGTAATTTGCTTGAAGCATTGTGTATATTAGGTGTATGGTTAGGTCTTGAAGGCTGTCACAATGCGTTTAGTAAAATAAAGGTAAATTTTAGGAACTTAAAAAAGTTTGAATCGGACAGGATTAAATTGACTCACTATTAACAAAAAATGTTTTCTGTACGAGAAAGGTGCTTCTGGTAAGAGAACTTAAATAGAAAACTTAAAAGAGAAATAGTTAGGTAGGATTTAATTTTTTTGATTGTCGCAAGGGATAAACCCCAAACCCTTATAACGCTAAAGAAAACGTAAGAAATACATCACACTAAAATTCAAACAATCAAGACATTGTTTTAAAAAAATCTAATGTTTCACAAAAGGAGTGTTACTTGAAAAACTAAGTTAATTAAAATTGAATATCCCTGAAAACTTATTGAAGATTTGTTACTCAAATTGTAGGATGTTTAGGATGATCAGGCTGAAAAGTATGTTTTGTAACATAATTCTATCTGTGATTTTCTGCATCCTTTTTTAAACACATTTTGACAGCTGATGAGGAATGAATTCTTTACAACAATGCTCAAAAAAAAAAAAAAGAAACTGGGATGAGCCAATTTATTTGTTAAAGCCCATCTTGTGAGGCACTCAGATACTATGTCTATTAAGTGATCGTCTTTCTTCCTGCTGGTCTTTAAATAAGCTTTACTGTCGCCGTTATTTTTCTTCCGGTACATATTTTCTTTTTTACGGTTATGATAAAAGTATAAGAATTTAACATGAAAAGATATTGAGCAAAATTAATTTTTATAATACCAGGAGTAATCAATGACTAATAGATATTATTGAAGATCGAAATTATCACTGACATTTATTTTAGACATAGTTTCTCCGCTTTAATTAATGTCATAAAATGTTTTCAATACTTTAGCTTCAGTGCTTCTCTCTCTTAAATTGTTCTAATAATTTTTGTCAGCATGGGTTTACTAGTTATCATAGTAACAATAATATATTGATCCACAAATAATTTCCATTCCTTATTAATATTATTTTTGAAAAATATCACGCACTTAAATATATTTCATTATATATATTCACCATTATTTACAGTAAGTTTTTTTCCACTTATCAAACAGCTCTTCCATGTGTTTGCAGTAAAATTCCGGAGGAATTAAGCATAAATGTTTTCATTAAAATACTTGAGAAAAATATCCTCATGAAATTACTATCAACAAGTGGATTCAAGCAAGTCAGACTTTGATGCACGGTGGCTAGAAGTGTCATTTATATAATTAGAGTTTATGACAAATGCACATACCTATGGAATCACACGCAATTACTTATGCATTCTCGCAATTGTATGTATTAAATTTTGTATGTATCCATTCATATTTGAATAAATGTAAGCTGTTTGCTGATTGGGTTGAACTAGCCAAACAGAATCAAGGTAAGTGAACTACATTTTTACCGCCAAATCGTAAGGATGTTTGAACACCTATAGAAAGAATTTCCGCGAATTTTTCGCCAGTTGGCATCAGAATCTCCTTCGCACGTAGAATTTTATATCCAACTTACTTTCTCTCTTATAAATTCATTCTTCTGTAAACTACAAAAATGAACGTTATTCATGAGCAATCAGAACTGAACAATTCTGTTCGCAATAATATTCATCACAGGAATTTCTTATCACACTGATAAGTCTTACGGCAACAATGAACATTTCAATTTACTTCAAAAGCTCTAACACAATTTTTATATAATTCATGGAAGACACTCTCAAACTAACACTTTCAATGTCTAGGTAATGTATGTATTTCGTGTTATTGTTACTAAACTTTATAGTTGCAATTGAAACTTTGTCAATTTCATTACATTTTTCATTTTCTTTTTTAATGAATGATTTCAACGCTTATAAAATAATGGGGGTATTTAAGAATTTAGTTAGGAAGTTCCTTTGGTAAATGTCGTTTTGCTATGTGAAAATCCAAACCTAAATTAATCTTGTATAGTAAGCCCCCACATGCTTGTCGAATCACTGCGTCGAAAGAATATGACCCCTGCCAAAATAACTATAACTGGCTAACTTCATTGGTTAATATGTTTGAAGTAGAACATTTCTATTTGAATGGAAATGATTCTGTCATAAACTATAAAATGTAATCGAAAACGACTAACTGAAGATCTTATGGGTTTTCAACATCCAAAATTGCCTCCTCATAAGGTCATCAGACCAGACAATATAAAATAAAATTTGTGCTCTTTGACGTGTCTTTTCTTGGTGTTCATACATCCCAAGACCAAAGTAATTAGAAAACTTGAAAAGTACGGTGACATATGGATTGAAGTTTGCAGAATGTGGTTGTTCAAGACCCTATAGTACCAGTTTTCAGTGGGACTCTGGAATCTTAATCACCGAACCTAAAATCTTGCAGGTAATTACAATATAGTTTAGGATCACATCGCATTAGAAGGCTGCTTTCTCTTGGCTCTGCACGAATGTTATTATCTGCTTCAGCTCGAAAGACATGATGGGGATCACACATGATGAAATATCTTACATGTAAGAGGAGATGATAGTACTACTACTATTACGGCTACTACTATTACTACTGCTACTCCAAATAATAATAATAATAATAATAATAATAATAATAATAATAATAATAAAACATATATGTTTAATAGTTCACTTACTATTTCATATATTTATCTCAATGGATTATTACAAATGCTCAAGTTAAATTTATGAAATAAATTCTAATGATGACTTGTGAATCTATTTATCATGATCAGTTGTTTCTTGTTCTGTATATACTTATTTATCAAAATATATAATAACAATGATTGTGTACGCCTAAAAATTGTTGGCCATTATATTACTGCTGGTTAGTGCATTCAAGCAGAAACATTTGTGAACAAAATGCTCACTTTTACAATATTATTAGATATAATATTAAATATATATAAATAAACAAAAACTTAAAACAAGACTTATAATTTTGCTGGCGTAAAAGCCGATAAATATTGAGTACGATAATTCAATGAATAGATGAAATTATTTTATTATAACAAGATTGTGAGGAATAACCAATGCAAAATTATGAATCAAGAAATAAATCTTGAATTTTTTACCTTATTATTAAATATATCTTCTTCCCCATGCTCTCTCTTCATATAGTTTGAGAAAGCAGAAAACATTATTTTTCTGGAAACCTTTCTCTTAAATATTTGTAATTTCGATTACTTTTTCCGATCGTCAAAAAGAAATTTCATGAATATATATATATATATATATATATATATATATATATAGGGTGTATGTGCGCGAGCTTACATATTTATGTCTGATACTTTGGTATTGCTACGTCTTCATATGCGTTTGGATATTATGTTTCACTAAAATTTCAACTTAAAACCAAATAAGACCAACAACAAAATCATGATAACATTTATTCTATAACTAAAACAAAAAAGCAGGAAACACCATAACATTGATGTGTGAAAATAAACACCACGAAAAAGAGCACATTAAACTGAGAATTTTTAATAAAAACGGATTAGACATTTGCCGAGTGATTTTCAAATTCTCCTTGAAGATAAGAAAACTGCTCCATATGATTACACCCAAAATTCTAGGCTTAATTGACTCTTCTTAAAAAATGGTATAATTACTTAGGTTTTTTTAAAATTTATATCTGCTGTTTTTTTTTTTTCGTCCGTGGAATAAACAAAATATCTGTAAGCAATTGATGGTATTATTTTTTATCGAATCTCACTTTTTATGATCTGAAACGTTATTTCATATTATAAAATGAAACTGGGAGTAATAAAAAGTTATGTGACCTACAATGAGATCCTATAATTAGTACCTGATCAAACACAAGAAATGAATTTAATGCTGTAATTAAATAAATTTATAAAAGTCTTTTAACTGAGAAATGTTACAAAATATTTACGTTCAGTTACGTTATTTCTGTGTACATCAAGCTCTCAAAGTCAGAAATCATCAAAAAGAAAACAATGCTTGTCATTTATTAGAATTTTGCATAAAGCTTCACTGATTTTTCATGAAAAGTAATGATTTCTTTACAGAGATAAGTAAGAAGCAATTCACTGAGAGTACTGTCCATCGCTAGCCACTTTTTTCTCTCAAATTTCTCGGAGCATTTTCATTCAAGATCAAAAAAATAAAATGTATTTTGAGGCGAAACACGAGTCAATCCATTTTTGTCATAGTCATAATAATGAAAGTGTTGATCAGCCAGGCCAGGTGTAATAGATCGGAACAAATGATAATCGGACAGGGCACTATCTAGTGAATCCGTCTGGTGGGGTAGGGCTTTCCATTTAATTATTCGCAATATGTTTTAACCCGTTTTATAACATGTGGCCTAGAGTTGTAATGTTGCTAAATCACTTTTCGTGTCTCTCTTCGTATGACGGCTCAAAAGTATCCGGCGTAGTCGACAGTGATCCACCGTGAGGGTTTCGATCGGTTTCAGAAGCTCATTATAAAATCCATCTAGATAATCCTACCAAATGCAGAGCAGAAACTTTGAACCATGGATAATCAGATTTGCCGTCGATATTGATGGATGGCCGACTTACCCCACATTCTTCTACGCTTAGAGTTATCGTAGTGTATCCACTTTTTCTTGCCGGTCACGATACGATGCAAAAAATCATTTAATTTCCTGCCTTTAAAGCAGCTGTTCACGCGTGACAAGAGGTCGTTCGATGTTTCTCAGTTTTTTACTCGTAAGCCACCTAGTGTTCTTACAGTTGAATCATTCCTAATGCTATCAAATGTTTCGAAACTGTTCTGTGATCAACTCCCAATGATTTTACAATTACAACTTGCGTCTGACATCACTCTTAATGAAGTAATACCTCTAATTATTTGTCTTCAAACTTTTTTAATGCGTCAGAGGTTTCTTTTTTTTTAAATCTCAAGAAGAATTCTGTTTATTTCTGCAGCAGATTTCTTTTGAATAATGTAGTGCAGTAACCTTCCTGGCAAATACACTTTCTTTGGCAAAAGACTTACATGTTTGTTGTTATAAAAATATTGTTTTCACTTCGGCTAAATGGCATACACCAAATTTCAAAATTGCTGATAGTAATTGCTTTTAGATACTTCATGATATGAAACTACACGCACACCGTTCAGTGAATATCATCTGTTTAAAAATAGCGAGAACTTATTCAAAGTTCTTATACAAGCGGTCCATGTTCAATCTTTTTTATGTATTTATTATTTTTTTACGAATAATTCATAGCTAACAACAGTTAAAATAAATTGAAATATGATTCTCAACAAAAGAATGATGTCTTCGACAGACAGACGGAAAAGTCAGCATCAATATCTGAATGCGCCTCGAATGAGTAAAAAATAAGCATTCCTTACATTCAACAAAGAAACCAGTACTTAAATATTATAGAGTATAAATAATGTTGTATGATAGTGAATGCTAAACAATCTTCCCAAAGTTGAAGAGAAAACTATAGTCAACCGATATAGCGCTGTGTAGAAGAATGACTTAGAATACCATCTACAGATCCACTTTAAGCAACGAAGAATTTTTTAGGAAAATCGAAATAAGTATGACATTTATCCAGAAAATCAGGAAAAGAAGAATTATTTGGTTGTATAATAGGGAAATAGGGTTTCGAGAATTTGGATCACACAAGACATACTGAATGCAGTACGGACAGAGGAACGCTGCAAATTATCTTGAATGAATAGATGGCAGAATAGGAAGTTTAGTAAACGAACAGACGTTGGTAAAAGTTACAACGCAGGAGATATCGTGGCGAACCATGATCATTTAACTTCTGAAAACAGTGTATACGTAGATGAAGAATTAGTGAGAACGACGAACCTCTTCCAAGCTATTGTTTAAATAACAGGACAGATTAAGTTCTTGGCAATCGGTCTATCGCAGTAAATCATGGAAACCTACCGCGGGAATACCATTAATTATATTCATTTATTGATAAATTCAGTATCAGCGTCTTATCAGTCGTTTACAAGTTATTAAAGGCCAGAAAGTATTTTTACATTGTAAGATTTTTTTCTATTTTTCCCAATGGAAGTTGCGCGTAAATGCATATAACAAACCTAACCTTAATTAAAACTCGGCTCTTCGATTAGCAATTCCGAGCCATTATCTATTACACTACACGTACATTTAAGATTACAGTATTCACAGGCAGTTACTCGTCCATTTGCTGTGCAAGTTCGATGTTGCTTAACTTCGGAGATCATACGTTTCAAGTGGATTTGAGACTAAAAATGCAATTGTAAGACTGATGACTGGATTTAATTTTTAAAGAGAATAAAACTTGTTTCTTTCTAGTCACAGTGACAGAGTAGTATATGGTGCGGTAGAAATATCTCCCACATGTCTGTCAGTCAGTTGAGTGGCATACGTTACAAACTTTTGATCCATCGTATCTTGAACTGTCTAGGCAGAAGGTTTTCCCATAGTAGGTTGCCATTATTTTTTGCGGTAGACCGGTTGCCAACCAATACTAGAAAACTTAATCTGTCCTGTTATTTAACCTATAGCTGGAGAGAATAGCGATGAATTAATACATTTCTCAATGATGTACGTAAGTAAATGCAACAAATTCTACTGGCATTAGAACTCTGCTCTCCGATTTCTCGTTCCCAGCCGAAATCCACTGCGCCACAACGCACACAGGCACATTAGTAGCAATGCTATCTAGATGAAGCTAATCTAAACTTATTTATAAATGGAACTTTGTCTCTGTGTGTGTGTGTGTGTGTGTGTGTGTGTGTGTGTGTGTGTGTGTGTGTGTGTGTGTGTGTGTGTGTGTGTGTCAGTGTGTGTGTCCGTTACCTATAGACTCCGAAACGTTTGAAAAGATTTTCTTGAAAATTGACACAGTTGTACTAAAAGAGTCTGCGAATATTCTTAGCTAGGTTTTGTGTCAATAATCCAAAAAATCCGATTTTAATAAAATTTGATCACTCATAGACAAAGACATAAGAAACAATATTCAGAAGTTTCAAGGTTGCAGTTCTTACAATAGTGCAGAAAATCGATAATATATATATATATATATATATATAAAAGGCAAAATGTTTGTGTGTATGAGTGTGTGCGTCTGTTTATCTGCCTGTATGTCTGTATTTATTCAGCCCTATAATTTTAGTTTTTGCTTCGGGTTTGGCTCTAAGAAGGTATAATTGTAATTCTTAGTCTCAGCCATTATACCATTTACTCAGAGGACGTATTTAGCCTTCAACATTCAGTTCACGACGAAAAAACTTATTTGATAGCGATACCAGGAAATCAAAATTTGACCTACATCCATTCATTTTTCTTTCAGTGTACGGTTTCGCTTTAACTGGAAACAACTATTGCTTTTTAGTTTTTCGTGCCAACGTTCAAGAAGTCTGAGCTCCAGGACCCTGGATTAGTTTTAAAGCTTTCATTACACCCGAGCAACGCCGGGCTATAATGCTAGTCTCTGATAGGTGGGAGGTATATATGCCGCGGTCTGTATAATTGGAATGCTGAAAATTCATTAAGATAGCAATCTATTAAACTTTTGTTAGGATTCTTGATTGTATCTTGCTTTTAATTTTACTGGGTTTTTATATGAATACATAACTTGCAATTTCAAACATATTTCAAAGGCAAAAATAACCTTTTTGTGTAACTCAAGAATCGAGTTTTAGTTTAGCCTATCAATTGAAGCTAATGCTTGAAGAATTAGATAAATTGATGATTAATTCTAATAAGGATCATTTTACATAAATATGATTCCATTGAATCTATTTCCTTTAATCCGACTTCGTTAAGAATGGGCGTATTCAACATTTAAGTATTAAGAAAAACTTAGTGGCTCATGTTAAAATAGATAAATTACAAGAAAACTTTTGAGACATAAATAGCGACAGAGATAGTGTGCGCTAAAAATGAACCAAACGAAAGTGATATTCGATTCAAAACTTTCGAAAAATATGTAAAAGTAAAAGAATAAAAACAGGAATGAGTTCACAGGATATGAATTAAAGTAATAACATGGAACTTTCATATAAAGAGCGAACGAGGAAAGATATTAAGAAACCTCAGCCTTGACTGTAGATCTCATCAATTTACAGCTGAGCTGGCTAGTTGTACCCGGATGTTCAATGCTAACAATTTATTTTCTCGGACTTTTCGATTGTAGAACTCTCTTCCGGTTCCATGTCAGCCAACTTTAATTTGCAAAAATTTATATGCAGTGTCAATCGCTATCGATTGTCCTTCTGATTACACTTTTCAACTTATGCTCGCTGTTAATGCTTCTGTTCTTAATTCTTTCACACCTGCCATCTGTTGAGTTTTAATTGCTTTACTGTTTCGCTTGGGATAATAAGGATAAAAAAAAGGAAAATAGAGAAATAAAAACCCTTAATGTCTGAGGGAATTTAATATCTTAGTGGAAACTCTTCTGTTCTTAATTCTTTCACACACTGCCATCTCTTGAGTTTTAATTGCTTTACTGTTTTGCTTGGGATAATAAGAATTTTAAAAAAAGGAAAATAGAGAAAAAAACTTTGTTGTCTGAGGCAATTTAATATCTTAGTGGAAACTCTTAAAACTAATAATCGGTACCTCATATTCTTCATGTGAATATTTTGTTTTTTGATGTATCTCCTCCAAGATTGTTTATAACTAGTTGTTTTAACAATTATTTACTTTATGATGTGTCATTTGTCATGTTTTCAATAAAATTAAGGGGAGAATATGCGAATCGTAAAAAAACGATAAACAAAATCGCCAGTATACCACCAAATAAGGGAGATTTTGTAGTGCTACACGTCTTCAATTTACTAAACGTGTATAAGAAATATATAATAATATCTCTGGCGTGTAAATATGAAACAAGAAAATAAAGATAATCATTAGAATGTGTTCATGATGAAAATGGAACGGGAATCGTAAGGAATAACATTGAGAATCAGAACGAGTTCACCATGGAACAAAGAGACTTAGGTAAGAGGTAGAAGTGTTAAAAAAAGATAAATGGAAATGGGCGAAATTTCGCTGAGAAGCATCGACAAATGATGGAGGGTGCTTGTGTAGCGCCTAATGAATAGCGAAAGTAGTAAGAAAAAAAGGAACACTACCTGGAAAGTAGTCTTTTGTGGGAAAAACAAGTCAGAAAATTTTACACTGGCTGTCACACAGAAAAGATTTCTTTATTGGAATAAAAATGCTAAATGATGATTTATATCTGTTGGGGCACCTTCCCTGTTTACACTAATATGGACTCATCCTAATACTATATATATTAGTAGTCATTAATGGACTAAAAAGCCCAACCGAATGTAGTAGCACTCTGTTGTAACTGTAGTGTCTCCCAGTGATCTAGTCCTGTGGGTAACATTGCTAAATGTCACGTCTCGTATTCGTACTAACCGCATTGTACGACGTTCTACTCACGTTTCTGTACATATTTCTATTTAATATGTTGCGTTTTCTGCCGTAATACTCTGCGTTGTTTTTATTATATCTAACCCCAGACCCACAACAATATCAAACATTGAAAGATGATTCAAATCATTGATATTTTACATTTCTATCGTCCTACGTTTGCCAACATTCTATTTTACCTTTCTAAGATCTGTGAGTATTTTGCTCTTCTGAATCACTTTTTGAGTAATTCTATTTTCCAAACATTTCTAATTTAACACACCGTATTTTTTTAGATTGGGTTTTATCTAATTAAGAGCATATATCCCTATGCAGCCGTCTCCATCAGTATACGCCCTAACATTGGCAATATTGTCAAATCTTATGTTTCTCACTCTTGTATTTTGGCAGGTTTACAATTATTACGAGTAAAACCCTAATTTTACGCTTTCACGTGTAGTTTTTTCGTTTTCTCTCTTTTACCCTATCGAATACTCGTATAAATAGTTTAACACGCACACAACTAGATCTTATCTTGCTTGAATGGATTGATTGGATCAAAGACATTCGTAGTATTTTATAGGAGAATTCGACATTGTTAACATTCTTTTACCTGACCGAACATATGTCGTATTGTCAGTTCCAACATGTCTTTCTACTCTATCGTTCTCGTACAACTTACATGTATTATACATTTTATCTTTCTCGACAAAGGTGATTTTTTGCACGTCTGTTTTCTTTAGAATTGACTAGCATTATAGCCCGGCGTTGCTCGGGTGTAATGAAAGCTTTAAAACTAATCCATGGTCCTGGAGCTCGGACTCTTTGTTATTTACAGTCAGAGCGAAACTGTAGATTGAACGAAAATTAATGGATGTATGTCAAATTTTGATTTCCGGTACCGATGTCAAATAAGTTTTCCATCGCAAAATGAATTTTGAAGACTAAATAAGTCCTCTGAGTAAATAGTATCATGGCTGAGACTAAGATCTAGAATTATACCTACTTAGCGCGAAACCTGAAGCAAAAACCAAAATATAAGTGCTGAAAACCTGATTTTGATCAGACCCGATAAGACATTGAGCTATCGATTTACAATATCGGAGTCAAATAAGTCATCCAAGGACAAGGTATCCTAAGTAATCCATGAAAACTTATCGTAAGCATCGGAATAAAATGGGAGAAAATGAGCCATATTGATGGCTGAATATCGGTTTTTGATCAGATTCGATAGAATATCAGGGGTATCAATTTCCGATATCAGGGAATATGAGTTGTCTAGGAAGATTTATAAATATTTGAAACTAAAAACTATAATTTTACCAAGTTCGAACAAATTCTGCAGCAAGAACCCCAATAAAACATCTGAAATCCTGATCTTGATCAAACCTGATCGGACATTGCGGTATCGATTTTCGATATTGGAGGAAACAATGGTAAGATACAGATAAAAGTTGTGGATTTGTATAAAGGCATACCGACAGACAGATATACACACAAACCTCTTAACTTTTATATATATATAGATTTATATTTTTAACAGTGATATACTGCTATGATTTTCAGGATTAGTTTGCACTTTTTTGGTGTCATATGTGTAGCCATGCCAACCACTTTTCTTTTGTTATATCTCCTGTTTTCTTTGTATATTCGCAAGTTTCCCGTGTTTCCTGTTTATCTCAAAGTTCTCTTTCTCTCCTACATATTCATTGAGACGGGTGGTATTTTGAGGTCCGATGGCGTTGACGGAATTTATTTATTTTAATTTTAGAGTCATTGAATATAACCAAACATTTTTACCGCCGCTAAGAATTTAATGGTGATTGCCATTCTGCCTGTTCTTTAGTGCTGTTGGTATTGGCACTGCGTAATGTACATCTAATTTATAATCAGTCAGTTAACTGCCGTACGTGATACATGTTTTAATCTGACTAGACAGAAAATTTTCGTGCTGTAGGTTACTATTATTTTTTGCGGCACACTGGTTGCCAACTAAGGTTATAGAACCCAATCTGTTCTGCTATAAAACCCATACCGGAAGAGAGAAGTGATGGATTAGTACCTTTACCAAGAGTAAGTGAATGAAACGAATTCGACTGGAATTCGAACTCGGCTCTCCAATATTTAATTTCGAGCCGATATCCACAACACAGATTTATTAGAATACGTATTATTTTATAATACACAATGTAAAACCGTTAAAATAACGAGTGTATTTAGTCATTAACATAAGAATTCATGATGTTTTTATTTTCGTCTCCTTCGTATTATTACAATTATTAGTATTGTTATTACTACAACAACAATAGCAACAACTACGACTACAGCTAATACCAACATATATAAGATTTTTGACCAAATATCTTTAAATGCCGATTTCTATTTCTTTGTCTGTGTAACGAGAAGTAAAGTATGAAATATACCGTTCTATAGGTGTGTTTGTCGTTTTAATGCAAGAGTCATCATTGTTAATCCGAAAATTCAAACATGGAAAGATTTGATATTTCCACTGGTATTTCAAATTCTTCTTAGTAGTAATTGTAGTATTCGCCAATTCAGTTTTTCAGAACCTCCACTTGATTCACTCTTCATAATAAGTAGTTAAATAAATCGAAATACTTATTCATCTAAATCAATTTTCTAACCATGTTGTTTTAACTATATTTATAATTATCACATCTCAAAGTCTTATATTTGTATTTTGTTATGAGAAATATTCTGATATATCAAGTTATCATTCTGCTCAATGTACCTGTTGTATTATCTATATTTCTGTAATATCATATACATGCATTGTTTGCTTCCTGTATATTAGAGTTTATCACGCATGGCAGTTTGAGGTTTATCAGTTGTGGATGATTTACACTATTTTCATTGTTGGGGCTGTTTGACGTTTTGGCCTTTTTACAACCCGGCCTACTTCAGATAATTAGAATTTCGAACTGAACTCTTTATTTCGTTTATCAAGGTAACTTCTTCTAGCCCCGCGATCTATGCCTCCTCCGGATGTCTCTCTAACAGTTATTTTTAACTCGACATTTTTATTTAGTTCTGCACTAGCTAGGTAGTGAACTAACAACTTTTTGACTCTCTTGAATTCAACCAACGCTTTTATGCACTGGACCATTTGTGTGGATTTTCAGGGCGTATAAACCTAGAGACTAATTAAATATTTTTACCAGGGCTCATATTACAATTTTGTTGTTGCTATTTATCTGGCATCCCTTATTACTGATTCCCATATTGTATTAATTAATGTTTGGACAGCTTAAAGGATTTTGTGGCATAAAACATGCTCCGAATTTTTAATGTTTTCAAATATATTTCAATGATGTTCTGTGTCTAATATTTTAACATCATATAACTGAAGATTTTTTACTTTTCCATCAATAAGTGGTCAGCAACGCCTCATATTTCTCTTTCCCCTCGTGTTATGATTTTATGCTGTTCGTACAGTCTTATCTTAAGCGAAAAGCCTGTTTCTTCTTTATAAATGTCGAGAATATAACAACGCTGATTGGAACAACGGTTCAAAAAATGAAAACGGTGTAATTAATTTCACTTCGTCATCTCAGATCAGTTTGCATAAGAATTGATTAGTTTACGATGACATCCCACCAAATATTCGTATATATTGGTTCAAATAAATCTTGTCCTCCTGCAATGCTTAAAGAAAATACATAAAGTATTGACAAATTCAAAATCAGAATGGATATATCAAAATATTATACAAGAATAAAGCGGAAATTGATATTTCAAAGGTTCAAGGATCAATATCTTCAGGACTAAAGTGGATAGAATGAAAAACAATGAAAATTTGAGGATATAAACATATATGCATACATACGTATGTATGTGTTCATCCAGCTATAGTAGCCACTACTTGATCATGCCATGAACCATGGCGAAAATTATTTTCTTTTCTCAATGCAACAATCTTTTCGAAGTCGTGAAAATGCATTTCATCACTGGGAATGAAAAAATATTTATTCACTCTGTTTCATTATATATCCATGTATTTATATACGCATCTATATTTTCGCTTTGAAAAGGCTGTTTGCTTTTCATTGGTTGTAGCATTATATCCTGGCTGTGAATGCTTTCTGATTGGTTGGCCGAACTATCTGTTTTTAGAATTGGTGAAAACTTGATGCCCTTGTTATTATTTAATTTTTTCTTTTCTTACGTTTATGCCGTAAAAACTTGCTGAATCCTTGGTTGAAGTATAGATGTTTTGTTTAGTTGATTACTCATATCGGGGTTTTTTTTCTTTGGGCTACGTGCTGACTCGGTCCGAACCCTTTTGTCTGATGTTCATGTGCTTAGCTCTTTCTTTTTTAAAACCGTTTTTTCCCTTCTTCGTAGATTCGTAGGTTTTTTCGACTCGAGTATAGTTATAATCTCACTTATAGCTCGAGTATAGCACTGTTTAGATTGAATAGCATGGAACGCATAGATTTAGTGTGTTCCCTTAAAGATATACACATACCTGACCAATATATGTATGAATTATGTTTATTACAGAAATTAGAAAAGTGTATTGCAAATATGAGATGGAAAGCGTACTTTTATCTTAAAAATTTAAATAACAATACTAGTGAGAAATATGGATTTAAAACCTATGCTCACCCCCCATATATCAAAGAATTAAACAGATTTGAATCTGAGTTTATCAGCATAATTAAAAAACTAAAATATAGAAGGATAAAAAATATTCTGCAGCAAAATATAGTACTAGCATTAAGGAAATAAAGAGGAGTAGAAAAATATATGTTGAAGCAGATAAGTCTAAATACTTATATCAAATGAGCCCTAACAATTATAAAAAAAAGGTGTTACACAATGAAGTTATCAAAAACTACAAAGAAGCTCCTACTGATATAAAGACTAAAATTAATCAAGAAGCCAGTATTTTATTCGGCAAATTTGAATTAAACAATTGAGTGGAGAAATTAAATTTGAAACCTTGTTTCATAACAGTAAAAGATCATAAAGGTAATTTTCCAAAAAACCTTAATATAGGTTACTGAACGCTACTAAAACAGTGTTTGGTAAAGTAAGCTAATCTTGCAGATAGTATGTAAGGCACTAAGAATGTTCACTAATAAAAACTAGTGGCATTCCACTAATGATTGTATTGAATGGCTTAAAAATTACGATAAAATGAGCATTGCTCATTCATTAAATATGATATTAAAGAGTATTTCCCATCTATTTAAAAAAAATTTTCGAAGAAGCCATTAGTTTTGCTAAGGCATTTAGCGAAATTTCAAATCAAGAAATAGACGTTATTAGGCATTGGCTAAAAACGTTATTATACCACAACATATTATGGATAAAGATTATTTAAACATCTGTGACAACCCTATGGGAGCGTATTATGTGGCCGAGGCAGCAGAATTAATAGGGTTATTATTGCTGTATAAGCTTAATAAGTAAATAGATTTTAACAACCACGGTTTATACCGTGATGATGGAATAATCATAGTCGATAACAGTAACCCCCATAAATGTGACAACATACGCAAAAAACTCTATTGATTTTTCAAAAAGTACGGTTTTAATTTGGATGTGGAAATCAATTTAAAAGTGGTTAATTACTTAGACATCACGCTAATTTTTTAAAGGGATCCATATCCCCATACATGAAAGAAAACCGAAACCTGAAATATGTCAACACTAAATCTAATCTCCCCGCACACATTATGCGGTGTATTGCTAAAAGTATTTCTTATAAACTATCAAGAAATTCGTCTAGTAAAGATATTTTCAATAATCATAAAAAGTGTACCAAGATGCACATATTAAAAATGGTCATAGAGATAAATTAGTATACACAGATACTAAGAGAAACAAACGAAAGAATTAGAGGTAGACATTTTATGGTTTAATCCCACGTTTAATTTAGTGGTAAAAACCAATATTGGTAAAATATTTTTCAATTTATTAGAGAAAAAGTTTGGTAAAAATAAGTTGGTTAAAATATTTAACAAAAACAACGTAAAACTTAGTTATTGATGTATGCCTAACTTGGAGAGAATTGTTAGTGGATTAAACAAGAAAAAGATAGGGATAATTCGCGTAGGGGCATAAGTTGTAATTGTAAGATAAAGAATAATTGTTCCTTGCAGGGTAAATGTCAGCAAGGTTGCGTAGTCTGTCGTGTTAAATTTTATAAAAATGCTGAGGATACTGAACCCAAAACATACATACGTGCTACCCAAGATAATTAAAAAAAAGATATTACAATCATGCTAGCAGCTTTAATAATGAAAAGTATAAACATAGCACCACCCTATCCACTTGTGTGTGGTCCATTAAACAAGAGATTAATATAGACCCTATTTTGAAATGGGAAGTATTAAAGAGATGAGCTAAATATAAACCCGGCCAAAGATTTGGTAGGTTGTGTGTAGAGGAAAAAATCGCCATACCTTCGTATAACTAAACCAATGATTTTTTAATTCCATAACTGAAATATTAAATAAATACAGGCATATAAATCCTTGGATTTTGGATTAAGTTTACTTATAGAAGGTTTCTATCATTTTTTGTTTTTGGTTTTTTTGTTTTCGTTTTTGCATTCACTAATCTTTTTAAAAAAAATTAGAAATATAAGATTAAAGATTAAAGATGTTTTCTACAATAAAGTTCTCCCCTATTTGTGTTTGGTGTCTTCCTTATTGGTCACATGGGTTGATTTAATTTTTTTTTATGCATGACTTCTGTTTTTTTCCTCGTTAGCCAGCTTTCCCTGACGATCTGTTTAGGTGAAACCTAGGTAGTTCCGTCTGGCTCACTAGTTATTTTTTACTTATTTATATATGCTCTTACAAATTTGCTGTATTAAATATGTTATTAGTATATATATATATATATATATATATATATATATATATATATATCCTAATAACATATTTAATACAGCAAATTTGTATATATATATATATATATATATATATATATATCCTAATAACATATTTAATACAGCAAATTTGTAAGAGCATAATTTCTAACAGCATATGTATATATATATATATATATATATATATACATATGCTGTTAGAAATTTGCTGTATTAAATGTTTGTGATAATTATATATGCTGTTTTGTTTTATTAATGTATCCTTGTGTTAATTCATTAAAAATTCTAAATATATTTTATTTAAACATTTTCTACGTTTTCTATCTTCTAGCATACTGTCTTATTTGGGTCATTTATAAAGTCAGTATTCCATTGTTTTTATTCACATCAATATTGTTCATTGTTCAGTTCATTTCGGTCTGTTTTTGTCTGTTGCAAAGGTTTCTTTATACTTCACGTTGCATATTTATCCATTAAAATGTTATTCATTGCCATATTTGTTTGAATAAATGAATGCGCAATGCAAACTGACGAAGTTCGTAAACTAACTGGCTCTTTTCCGTCTCTAGGATTCTTCTTTTTCTTTTTCGCATTATTATTAATACTATTACTATTTTTACTACTACTTTTAGTACTACTGCTACTACTAACGTATACAAGATTTTTGACCAAATGTCTTTAAAGATCAATTTCCAATTGTATGTTTGCGTAACTTGCAACAAAGCATGAAATATACCGTTCTGCGAGCGTGAAAAACTATATAATGACATTTTTATCTATATAAAACTATATAATGACATTTTTATCCCTTTTCTTACCAGTTTTATATTTGCATTGTCACTGCCGACGCCATGCATGTAACATTATTTCTGTTTTATTTTTTGTCAAATGCAATAAGCCGTGAAGTTCTACTCGGAGTGATTATGATGCATATATTGTAGAGGGAATAAAATAGAATAAAAAAAAATTCAATACAAAGATTACGATAAAAAATGGACGATAAATATCAAAAACCAAATATAAAAAGAATGGTAAAATTTTGAAGGATTTATATTTTTAAAATGTAATGATTAGCAATTCAACATTTGGGTCTTTTATGTTAATTGTACAAATACTATTGTGCTGAATTAAAAAGTGAATACAACCAATAAAAAGTGCTTGCAACCTCGCTGATCTTTTCCTGTTTGATTGAATTTAGAAAAGTTACAGGTTGGCATGACAATCATGGCGGAATATATACGTAGAATTACAAGCTACATTTGGATATAAAATCCAAATTAACATTTGTTTTCTAAAAAAGTTCATTGAATATCTCTAAAACAAAAATAGCAGATTTTATGTTTTAAAATTTTTTCAGGCAAATTAGTAAAATTTATTTTCAGTGTACACGTCTTTGAATTTAGATCGCTTATTGAAGACTTTTTTGTTAAACATCGTTGTGTCTATATGCTTGAGTAAGATTGTTATAATAAGTTTACATATCTATTATGATAATCCAGGAGGAAATATTAATTATCTAGCAAAATATAGACCGGAAAAGAAGCAGTCAAAGGACACAGAATCAGGTTTCTAGATCACAATATTGAATTTCTAGCTTTATTTTTGTTTATCTTTATTCGAAAAGACGGAGAAATATGTAACTATTTCTCCATCTCTCAACGATTATTTGAGCACCTTGACGTGGGGTTATGGTTAGCAAGATTCTCACTCAGAACTATTACAACTTAATAGTGAGTTCAATCCTCATTGGGGACCCAATATATTCGGCATATTGCCACATCTAAATCGCGTATAGAAGATCCTCTCTCAACGATTCTAGTTTTAATTTTAATTCAATATACTTACGAAGATATATTTAAATTCTCATATTTATTTTTCTTGATTAGACGCTAAGATTTTAAGATTTTTTTATTTATGTAATTTTATTTGGGAAAATTTCACAAAGAATAGTTGATTTAAATCGAAAATTGATTCAGGAACTACTGCTTGATTTTGTATTCAACTAAATCTAACCTTCGTAAAAGTTGTTTTGTTTTTATTTTGTTATTTTTAACAAGTTTCAAGAGTTAATATTTTCAGTCATTAAAACATGTGATAATAGGCCGAGAATTCCGATGGTTAGAGCGTTGGTATTCCACCCACAAACCATGAGTCTAAATCTCATCATGACTGATTACGCAAGGGATGTTACACGCTGGTAAATTATCTCAGCATGTAACAAGTACGTGTTGACCTATTATTAATGAGAGAAAACTTTGTATACGAAACTGTTATACGTCTTCAGTATTCAGGCTAGTACTTAGAATAACGGGGATATTGGTGCTCTATCGTCATTGATGAAACTTGTTCGGATAGAAAAAGTATTTACGCAGCCTTGTCTCTGATTAATAGTTATCCGCCATTCAAATCTTATTCCAGCTTTTCACTGCTACATCGGTATGATTAAAGCAAATATGCAGGCACGTTACATTCCTTAGGTTCACCATCTCGGACCTTCACAGCAAGGAGAGGACATGTCATTATCACGGTAGAAAAGCAGTTAAATTATTTTTCTTTGGATAAAAAGCATCTTCCACTCAGCTTTTTCTCCCGAAGTGATAAATCGTGAAACAAACTCTAGAGAGTGCTTCCTCAACAGATACAATGTTTGCCTCTTCAGGATTAACCGATGTCCCTCCTACTCGGCCACATAATACGTTTCTCCCCCTTGAAATCTCTCTCAGTGATACCCTAAATTGGGTGGCTTTTCGATTTCTATTAGGTAAGATAAGAGTTAAAGAAATGAGTTACAATACTCAACCCGATGCAGACTTGCTTGGCAGTACAAATATATCTCCAAGGCGAAAAAAAAACAGGTTGGAATATATTAAAACTTTTCACCAAAAGCAAGGCAATAAAATCACTAAGCATTAGAGAATATGAGAAAAACTATTAACAAGAGAGAACAATAAAAGAACAATAATTAAGACAGACGGCAAAGTTTTAAATATTCTGACTACATTATGTAATTTCCCTGAGAAATATATTTATACTATTGTTTAATGCAACAATGCAAAACTATCAAAATAAAAAAGAAATTGAATATTGTTTTGAAAGTCTGTGAATGCAGACGCCCTGTGAAAGGCAAATTTGTGTTTAGACAACTGTTCTCAAATTCAATGAATATAAAAATATTTGTTAATTTACATGAGAATAAATATTGTTTGAAATTTAAAAAAATGGCTGCAGAATAATTCGAGAATATAAACAATATGCCTGGAATTTCGGGTTATATAAAAGGCAGATGAGAAAACTCAAGGGAGAGAATATAAACACGGAGATCAACACCCTCGTATTTCTCTATTCAACAGCAAGTCGTAAAAGAAGAAAAATATAATTTTTATATTTTTTATATATCCGTGTCCGTTGTTCATCGTTGATGCAAGCCGATTGTTTCCAGGTTCTACAAAATTTGTCACTTTAATATACAACAAACAATTGACGCTATATTGAAATTTCTTTAGAAGAACAAAGTTGAAAATCTAGTACTGTGCTAAAATTAATAACATCTAGACGATATATTGGAAAGTTCCTCAGAACAATTCCTATTAAAGTATTTATAGAAAAAGCGCATGGAAGCTACGCTACAACGGTGGGGAAGTATCTAAAGCCATGAGTCCAGATCAGGACATTGTAGATATTTGCTTGGATTTTATTAAAAAATATCTAAATTTATAGCAGGAGCACCAGGCCAGGTGTGGCTGCAATATTCAATGGAGTAACGAATGGTATACTTATGAACATGTAAGATATAGTTCAGTCGATAAAACTGCCAAGTACCAGCCTTTTTAAAACTGAGCAATTGATTCATTTAACTCTTTCAACTTCATGTCAGCTGAGACCGTTATTACTAGAAGATGCAATGAGTAACTTTTTTGGATGTTAGCATCAGCCATTGCTGACTGAAGGTAAAGTTGATCCTTTCAGATATTTAAAAAAAATTATTTTGCTTTTAAGGCGTTAAAATTAGTACTAATTTTAAACAAATGTCATGGTAAATGGCATTTTTTAAAAGGATATAAATTGATTTCACAATATGATGCAAGCAGAACTGACGAATTATTTTTTCTATATAACTGAATGTGTTTTATGTAGTCATGTGTCGAAGATTTCGGTGCTATCAGGTTTTTTTATGGGTCAGTTACTTTCAGAACTGAACCAAGACCGACAATGATTATTCATGAGCGATCTCATCTGAATTTAAATTCCCAATGTTTCTCTTTCAATGTCAAAATCCATTTTTCTAAACATTGCCCGTACATTATCTCTTCAATCTTTATTTCATATGAACAGCTATTTACTATTAAGTTCTCATATGATCAAATCCGTCAGCAACATCGTGACAGAAAGGGCGAACGACTTAACATAACTCCATTCAAACAGGAAATACGATAATGCGCAGACGTATCTGTAACCCCCAAAAGAAAACAAACAGAATTAATGGCGCGTGCTAGAGTACCCCTTCTGGACAGGATCGTTTTCATATTGTCATTTCTGATTATTTAAAATCCGCTTCATCTACAGCTTATAAAATCGTTTATTTTTTTTTTATATCTGTTTCTATGCAAAATAAAACGTAACTTTTAAAAGAAATTTTACACGTCTCGTTTATATAATGCAAAAATAAAACTACTTGAAAACAGCACGAAATATAGTAAACACCAAAAAGGCTATGGTGTTGTATTATTAAAATCCATATTTGGAAACGGGAGGCAGAGTCTTAAATATCAGAAAGAGACAAATGGGAAAATGTCTAATGAGAATATACGTTACCCTTCTGCCCGCGCGCGAATATCAAAATAAACATTAAACAAAAAGCCTTGTATGATTGAAGGAATAATCAAAGTTTTATTATTTTTAGCAAAAAACTTTGATAGAATCCTCAAACTTTGATAAAATCCGCAAAATCTGACATGAAGCGTGTTTATTTTCGGTCAACCTTATAGCTAATATTAAAAAATTGTTTTAAATATTTCCTATTGAAAAGCGTATGTCTGTACAATCAATTATATAAATATATTTTATGAGATAAAAGGGCTTAAATTCTATGATATTGGCGTCTTTCTAATTACGTAGACAATAGAAAAGCTCTAAAAATGAAGACGTTTGACATCTGACAATATTAATGAAAATATTATTTTTAAAAACCACCAAGCTTACTTTTCGAAAATTGACGTATTTTAAAATTTAAAATATATCCGAATATTTTTATGACTTCATTAGTTGTCGTTGATTATAACAACATAAAATTAAGCATTAAATTCCTAATATGTTTCTAAATTGTCGTTTTCATTAAACTTTCTTATTTTATCGGAGATGTTATCAGTGCGCCAGATATATTTGTCTAATATTCGCCTTATGTTCATTAATTATCAGATTATTTTTAAATTGAATATATTTTTATGCCTCATGCATGCACACACACACACACACACACATGGACACACACAGACACATAAATATATACATATGTACATATACAAGTATGTATATAATATAGACAGCACCAGGTCTACTGGTGATATTGTCACAGCCATGACTGAGTATATACACCAGGCCCTCGACAAAAACAGCGAAGCCCGACTGTTGCCCTTGACATCTCCAAAGCGTTAGACAGTCTGGCATGCTGGCATTCTATGCAAGCTGCAGGGCTATGGTATAACTAGACAATTGTTTGACATGATCCAGTCCTTCATTTCAAACCGTACAATGAGAGTAGTATTGAACGGGCAAGCTCCCAATATTATCATATGAATTCGAGTGTTCATCAACGCTCTACTATAGGTCCTACGCTTTTCCTTATCTATATTAACGATCTCCCTAATGTAATAACATCCCAAGTGGGCATATATGTTGACGACACTAAGGTTTACTCTCGTCTAGATCAAAGATCTGCTGAGGCTGACAAAGCAAACATCGCTGCCGAGCTTGTAAAGGGCTTCCAATCCGTGGCTGACTGGGGTAAGAAACGGCTCGTAAATTGTAATGCTTCCAAAACAAAGCAGCTATCTAATAACCACCACATACAATCGTTCCTTCCGCCCATTAACATGGATAGGCTTCTCTCCCTGAAAGTAAAACATTGCGTCTCCTCGGATTAACTCTCACATCAGACCTTAAGTAGAATAACTATATAGAATCGATAGCTAAATCCGCTGCTAAAAAGGTCGATTCTCTGTGTAGGGCCAGGAAGTTTTCCCGTCCGAAACAATTCTGCAAACATAGAAATCTAGCATCCGCCCGTGAATTGAATATTGCTGCCATATGTGGTCGGGTGCTCCTGCTATACACTTAGGTGTTCTCGATCAGATCCAACGGAGAATCTGTAATGTGATCGATCCTGACTTGGGAGCTAGGATACAGTCGCTTTCTCACCTACGCCTTGTGGCTTCCCTGTGTCTCTTCTACAAATATTTTCACGGTTTCTGCTCCGATGGACTTAGCTCACTGATACCCCCCCATATATGAATTTCCTCGAACCAAAATATTAGCAACTAGGTCCCACTCTTTTACTGTGAAACCAATAAATTGTAAACGCAAATTCTACTAGTAGATTTTTTTCTCGCATTTCCCGCCTGTGGAATTCCCTTCGGCATACTTGCTTTCCCGACAGCTATAATCCCTGAGAATTTAAATGTAAAGTCAATAGTCGTTTCCTGTCTCAATAACTTACATCCTCTCTCATGTTTTTTCTCCGTCCAACTCACTCTTATCAGTATTCTCTTCCTTCTCCTACTCTTTTCCTGACAAACTCTCACTCCTTCTCATAATTTTCCTTTTAGATAATTTCCTTCACAACAGTGGCAGTAAGACGCCTTGTTTGAAGCGACACGATTATAAAACAGTTAGATGCATACATTTATATATATATATATATATATGTTTTTTGCGTACATTATGTATTTATATCTAAGTATAAATATATATATGTGTGTATACAGTGTGCTACGGATAATTTGTCGCCATTTTTGTATTTTAATTTTGCGTATGTGCGGTGTATGCTTTTGGTTTTGTAACCTGTACAGTATAGTAGGCTCAGTTGGGCACCGACTGTGACAAAAAAGAACTTCATGACGCAAATCACCCTGCTAAAAATTTAGAAACGGCATGATATATTTGAATAGCCAATACGAACATTTCAGTGTGATTGGGTGTCACGGTGTAGAGAATTTGGAAAGTGTTGGATGAGTGTAATAGTGATAACGAAGATTTTGGATAAATCAGTATTGATGGCGATGTTATGCCTCCATTCATCTTCCCGTATGGCCTGAGACTCAATACGAAGGCCTACATCAATTGAGTTGAAGAAATAGTTCTGCCCACGGTGCGTGCCACACAAGCAGTTGAAGCCGTTCATCGCTGCCAGATGATTTTCCGATCCCATCATCCCATTAATTAGGCTATCTAATTCCACAGACTACAACCTTAATTATTATTATGCATGGTCGCAGTTGAGCGGAAGATTAAAAATCTTCATGTTACACCAAAAATAAAATAAAGATTATGCAAGCATGCACTATCTTATTCAGGATGATCGTAAACAACAGATGCAGGAGATTCCAAAGTATCTGAAATTTGAATGAACCTGACCGTCATTAACAGAGTTGCATATAGTTTGATCCATTAAAAGCAAATTTTATCACTTTATATTTTTTCTACTGAAGAATATTCAAATCTCAAAAAAAGTTACGTAAGATTTGCTATAAACACGATGTCCATCCAATAGATAATCACGTACAAATGAATTTCAATGCTGATCGAATCACTTTGCGGGGATATTTTATGTTCATATATATAAAGATATATATGTGGTCTCCGACAGTTTGACAAGTGTGTACGCTGAGTACCCTTTTCCAGTCAGATAGCAGGACCGATGAATGAACAACGAAGTCCCTAATTATTCGAAAAGGGCGAGCATTACAACTGCTATCCTTAATCATCATTTCACGTACTCAGAACCTATTAACCGAAAAAACTTTTAAGTATCCACAGTATCAATCTTTACAGTAAACTCGTTCACGGCCAAACGACAGTCAGTCAGTTAAGTGCCATACCTGATACACGCTTGGGCGATCTGTCTCAAAAGAGACATGACTGACTGGACAGAATATTATCCCGCAGTAGGTTGCCATTGCTTTCTGTGGTAGACTGGTTGCCGACCAAGGCTATAGAACCCAATCTGTCCTGCTATTTAACCCAATAACTGGAAGGAAGAGACGGATTAATACCTTTCCCAAGTGTATTTGCGCGTAAGTGAATACAATGAATTCAACTGGATTTTGAACTTGGCTCCCCGGCTTCTCGTTCCGAGCCGATATCCACTGTACCACAATGCACATCCGCAGAGCCCTAAAAACCAGATTCAAAGACAAACTGAAGTCTTCTGTCCTTCAAGATTAAATCAACCTTATCACCTCGGAAAGAGATGCCGCTGGCCATCTATGCTGGCAAAGAGAAAATTCATTTTGGTTGTTCTACTTTTAAGAACAGTTAAATGACTGAAGAGAAAGAAAATAGAAGGCAAAGCATGATCCAGTAGCTCCAATCAAGACCATAACCTGCTTTAACATGCGATCAATGTTCGAAACGGTTCCATTAGCCTCTTCAGTGTCCCAGAATTGCGGAGACACCGGATGAACTAATCCCGAACAAGAATATCGCCGACAATGATGATGAGATAATGTACTCCACGACAAGTTGATAAGTATGAGCACTACATAAACTATTCCGAGTTATTTAAAATGCCTGTAAATACATTGAAAAAAATACTTACCGCTTGAATGTAATTCAACAGTCATTTCCTATCTCAGTAACCTGCATCCCCTCTGTCTCATGCTTCTTTCTCCGTCCACTTCACTCTCATCAGTATTCTCAACCTTCTCTTACCCACTTCCTAACAATCCATATAACCTGTCACTCTTTCTCTTTCTTTTCCTCCTGTGTAATTCCCTGTACAACAGATGCAGTAAAATGCCTTGCTTAGAGAGATATGATTATAAAAAGATAATTTTATTAAATTTATTCATAATTTCAATAAAATTCCACTTGTCTAAATGTTTTATTTGTTTTGTACATATTTATACGGAACTGATCCATTTAATTACTATTAAATATATTACTTCCTTTGAGTCCTCATAAGAATCACTTTCTAACAACACATATTTATCCCGACAAGATTTTACGTTTTATAGCAGATTTCATCAGATTCCAGTATTATCATAAGTAACCCCCTCAATCTCAACGTAAAATTGTCTATAGTTTAAAATTTCTATTCTAGAAGGAACTATAATATATCTGACAAGAATAAACCTGGAGAACTGAAATTGATTTTATTGTATTATGACAACGTCGATATTATGGCCATATTTAAAAAAAATTAAAACTTATAAAAATAGAATTAAAACTTTGGATATTCTATCTGTGACTCTTATTTGTAAATTCTATTAGAAATTCTTTATTCTTTAGTGAACAAAAATCTATTTCTGCCGAAAGTTTCATAACGATATTCGATATTAATTAAATTTTCAGAATGATCTAAAATGTGTCCAACTTCTTTTCACTTGAAGCTGTTTTGTAAAGTTAACTAAAGTTCAGTTGATTAAAGTTTACTAATTAATAATCGCTATACGCCATGAGTTCATAGACTATTTTATCTAACAGGACGACATGATTTTCGCAGAGTATTCAAAGCTCGTAGATGAGCATCTATATTCTTCCCCATTGCGGATTTACATATGTCTATTACAACTGATATGTAATTTGATTAGTTCTAGTCGTTTGAAATAATTATCTAGTAATGATTAATATTCGTAAATATATACAAATTTACAAATTCATAGCACTCCTTATCCTCAATATTCATTCTCACCAGTCAGTAAAACCGAGTTAGACTTGCTACATAATGGGATCAATGAAGACAATTTAGAATAATAAAACCTGTCAGAAATATTTTATAACAGACAAAGAATATATAACCGCAACCTCTTCCAGCAAATGTCCTTTATTCATGATATACGTTAAGGGTATCAGCGATATTCTAGGTGTAACACTATGCTAAAATATAAGTAAATATTTACGTCGATCATTGAAGTTCGAACTCATTGGTGAGTTTGATTGATCTAGCGAGAGAAGATTTGTTAGCTATTCAGCTACGTCGCCGTATTCCTGTCAATGATATAATTGCTACGAAAGAAAAAATAACACTTCAAACTGTTGGTTATGAAAGCAATAAAAAACATTTGAAACTCGTATTTCTAATGTATAGCCATGGAATTAACTGATGCTTGTTGATATATATCAGTTAGAGGAAATAGACAGGGACATAAACGCACGAACGAATGCAAAATATTATAAATATACCTTTACTAATCAAAATTATTCTTCATCAGTTTGACAGGCAATGAAGTCCATCAACCGAACACGCAAACATTTAAATGAAAGATTTATTGAAAACTTCATATTTATTTACTAAGATTTGATTAATGCGACAAAATTGATAAACGATGGATTTTTACGCCAGACCGACAGAGAAAAGAGTTTGGGTCAGCATTAGAAATCATGACATATAATTCGTCGTTAATGCTCATATCCGCCACAATGAAGCCGGGTAATATATCGTTTCATATAACTATATCGGGCGCAACCAATTTATTTTCCCTAAGTTCGTCGCTTAATGTATTTAATTATTGGTTTTACAATCTCTTTGTAAAATAAATTTCATGTACGTGTATAGTAGTGTGAATCTTATCAAAAACTATCTCTCAATCCCATCTCTCACTCTCTATATATATATATATATATATATATATATATATATATATATATATATATATATATATATATATATATACTAGCAGTATAGCCCGGTGTTGCTCGAGTGTAATGAAAGCTTTAAAACTAATCCATGGTCCTGGAGCTCAGAGTCTTTGGACGTTGGCACGAAAGACTAAAAAGCAATAGTTGTTTCCAGTTAAAGCGAAACCGTAGACTGAAAGAAAAATGATTGGATGTAAGTCAAATTTTGATTTGCTGGTATCGATATCAAATAAATTTTTTTCCTTGTAAACTTAATTTTGAAGGCTAAATAAGTCCTCTGAATAAATGGTCTCATGACAGAGACAAAGAGCAACAATCTCCCCTAATTAGAGCCAAACCCGAAGCAAAAACTAAAATAAAAGTGCTGAAAAAAAATAGACATACAGGCAGATAAACAGACACACACGCAAACATCTTGCCTTATATATATATAATCGATTTTCTGCACTATTGTAATAACTGCAACCTTGGAACTTCTGAATATCGCTTCTTATGTCTTTGTCTATTAGTGTATTAAATTTGATTAAAATCGGACCATTCCTTCTATAACCCGAATTTTCGATTATAGATTTTCGATATTTATCGGGGGTATCTCAACACGAAACCTAGCTAAGAAAACTCGCAGACGCTTATAGCACAAATATGTAAATTTTCAAGAAACTCGGTTCAGCCGTTTCGGAGTCTATAGGTAACGTACACACACACACACACACACACACACAGACAAAGATCCATTTATAAGTAAATTTATATATATATATATATATATATATATATATATATATATATACATATATATATATATATATGTATATTAATGTGCGCGATTGTAGGACTTTCCACTTTCGCATCTTTATATATATATAATATGAAGATATATATATATATATATATATATATATATATATATATATATGAAGATGCAGAAAAGACACATCGTAATATCGCGCACACTTATATAAATTTTAAACGCACACACATACATGCACTAACATAATTACAGGTACACACACACATACTCACTACAATTAACGACAGCAGTAGTGGCGAAAGAGGGCAATTCGTTAAAAGTTACACTCTCCTATGATTCGGAAAATGAGATTCTGATCTCAAAATATTAATGACTAATAAATAGGTGATACACAACACCTTCTTTACCTTCCTTTATTTTACTAAACACATTGTGATAGCCTTGAAATACCTTTCCATGCACCATATATATCGGGACAGATAAAAAGAGGGTATCTGTATGTGATAAAGCAAGTGTGTCTCGCTAGTAGCCCATATAGTCTGCATTGTGGCACATCTAAGTGACGCTTAGAAAAAAAAAAAGTATATATATATATATATATATATATATATATATATATATATATATAGAGAGAGAGAGAGAGAGAGAGAGAGATGTACGACAATGATCAAGAGAGTGTGATAGGCAGTATATATGTTCAAACCAACACTGCATGGTGACATGCCTTAATGTAATCTTCAGACGAATTATGAAATTAAGGCGTAGAACTTACAGCATGGAGGGATTTGTCCTATGATCAGACTGTCTTTATAGAAACATTATCCCTCTAATACTCACCTGGCACATTTTCTGTCGGTTGGGGACCCAAAATCATCTCTCAGTTACGTTCCTGTCGTCGAAGTCAAAATGCGGCTCAGTTGTATGCGGCTCAGTTGTATCCCCATCCGCGAGGACAGAGGTAAATCTAGTATACTGTGCAAATTCCTGGTACCGGGAACAGTGTCCCGCGCCGCGCCACCCATTGCAGCAGAGGAGTGGATCAGATGCTTGTTACCGGGGCCAGCTTAAACAGAGTTTGAAGAGACTTGGGAAATTTTGTTCCTTAACCTGTCTGTACGCGGTCGGGCCCTCCACGTTAAAAAGACCTTGTGTTACATCTCGCTCCAGCGGGAGATTAAGGTAATATCATTATCTCTAATGCTGAACACTCATTACAAAAAATATAAGAATTTACATGAGGTTACATACCGTGGTCGCCTGAGAGTTGCGTTACATTGAAGCTCGTCTAGCTGTTTGAACTTTGTCTTTTTTTTAGTGGTAACGGTTGGTAGAATATTTGTCTTATACTGTATAGGTAAGCGTTTGCCTTTTTTCTTTTCTTCACATTTATATCTCCTCTACATTCTTGGGCGGTGAGGGGAGATCATTTACTGTTTGAGGTTTTAAATTTCATTATCGTTAATCAATTGGCAGGATGTTTGTTGTTTTTACCAATACTCCGGTTTGTCGTGGAAAGTACACACACACACACACACACACACACACACACACACATATATATATATATATATATATATATATATATATATATATATATATATATAAGTAAAAATGCCAAATATTTTTTAAATAAAATCTATATTTTTTAATATCCTTTCCAGAACTTTCAAATTTTGTTTAAAATCTTGTATTTTTCTGCAACAACGCAAAGTCACAGAATTGTATATGTAATTTGAACCTCCTTTTGCGGTAAAAAGAAAGATAAACCCATTAATTTTTACATTACTGCAAAAATTCGTTTTTAAACTTGACAGATTTAATAAAACATTCAGTACCTGTTGAAAAATTATATGGATGATCTTTTAAATATTTCTTTTTTAGAAAAACTTCAAAAATACGTTTACATCATTTATCCCCACTTATTTAATTGTATGAATTTTCGTAAAATATTTTTGTAGGACTCAATATCTGTATTAGTTATAAGAAGAATTGAAATCAGTTATTTTTGTCAAACAAAAAGTTACAAAAAACGCGCTTTGAGTGGAAAAATACAATATGCAAGAAGACAAATATATTATTTAAATGAACGATACTTTTAATTTATTTTAATAATAAAATATAGTTTTATCATTATTGATTTAAGAATTAATTTAGATAAATAATGAATATTAACAAAATAGGATTAATTTTTATTAATTTTAATTAAAATAATTAAAAACATATGTTAAAATTCTGGTTTAATTAATATAAACAAGCGATATTGTTATTAAATAAAAATCTCTATATAGTAATCATAAATGGAAGATTTTGCATATTTTTTGTGTGTCTAATAAATGAATCGATTTTTGTAAATACTGATATCTGTTATTCATGTTCTAATGTTAATACAGATATCCATCTTCTCGTTTACTATATATATATATATATATATATATATATATATATATATATATATATACAATATAATGGAGCTAATTTGATTAGAAACAACAAGGAAATGTATTGATAAATTACTGAAAATTGAAGACCACAAAACTTGTTTCATCACAATATGCCAAACAAATCTAAACTAGCGATGACTAATAGTGTGTGAATTTTAGTGCCAAGTATAAGACTCTGTTACTAGTCACAAATCAATTGCCTATATTGGGTACAGTACCACCTCATTGATAGACGCCTTATATGTCATTTCTCAAAGCAAAGTATCCTAAAAAATATTTGTTAACACATAATTTACATAAGTTACCATTTACGAAAATTCTCGTAAAAAAATGCAAGAATAGGATATAAATAACAAAATCAAAAGCGTCTCCCTATTACAGAGGAATTATATATCGAACAATTATCTCTTATCTCTCACATTACATTATTGAAGAGTAAAATTATTTCATGAATAAATGAAATTATTTTTGAATAAGATTCTTACTCGAATTCCAGTAGCGCGCGCTACGTAAGAACTTTTAAATACTGATTTTTAAAAAATCACATTAAATAAACTTCATTACATTCAAAATAGGAAGAATCAATAACAGCAGGAACAAAACACCCCTGAAAATGGCTGAATAGCTTGAAAAATAATTACGAAACATTTATAAATTCCTTAACTCTAGCAATAACGAACTAGTAAAATACTTGAAAAATTAAATAAAAAAAATTATAAAATCTTCCTTGTTGGTTGTTTTCAATTAAATATAATATACATATTTGAATGTTATTTATTTTAAATTATTATTTTACTTGCATTCTCGTGTTTGAAATAAAAACGCGTATAAAAACAATAATATTTAAAAAAAATAAAATTGAAATATTTCGATATAATTTCGTAATATTTTTTTCGGTTGACTTTGTTTACATTCGATACAATTTGAGCAGATATTACTCGTTTGATAAAAAGATAGAAATAAGAAAAAACATTAAAACATTAACTTGTATTTTCTTTTCTATCATATCTTTCGTAATCTAGTTGTAAGATACTCAGATCTAACGACGGCATCCCCCCGGTGTTTGGGAGTATGCAGTTTCGTTTCTTGCCGGAAGATAGATACCTTCCAAAAACAAAAAAAGGTTTCTCGAACCACTAAGGCTAGTTGAAATTATGATGTAATTATATAAAAACAGACTAAACTCTCAAGTACGAGCGTCCAATAAAATATAATAATGTTAAAACAAATAAAATTCAAATATGTCGGCAAATGCCAGTTTTTAAATATATATATGATAAATTATATAATTTTAAGGTATGAATAACAATGTTAAGTCTCAGTGATAACGCGTATCAAAATATAAAAGTGCGCATTGAAGACTACACTCAAATTTGACAAACTTTCATGTTAAACGCAATCATGAAATCAGTCGATAGCCTGACGGTTGCTTCTAACAGGAAATAGAATTTATCCTTTAGGTATTGACATTAGTGTTTTATTACGTGCGCGCGCACACACACACACACACACACACACACACACACACACACATATATATATATATATATATATATATAGGCAAGAGGTATTTCCGCAACCTAAGTTTCAAACTTTTGGTATCGTCAAGCGATTATCGAAGATACCGAAATGTTGAAAACTAGATTGTGAATATAACACATTTCCAAATGAAAAATATACAAAACGTCTACAATATAAATGTACTGAGCATTTTTTAATACAACTGGATAATTTAATTATGATCAAAAACTTATTATATATATATATATATGTCATCCACATACAAGCCTGTTTCGCTGTATCATAGCTCATCCCTGTGGCTAGACACATCCACTTGCTTCTGGCCGGGATCGAAACTCGACCGATTTGCTGTTAGTCCGAGTCGCTACTCCCATGTTTATTTTAGGTATATTGAAATGTCAAACAAATTTGAAATTCATTTATTTGCGTTTTTCGTATTATATACTGGAAATATGAGTGAATCTTTAATATCTCTGTACTTTAATTTCCAATTATTGCTAATTCTTAATATCTTTGCATATAAATTCCTCTGTTGCATTTCACTTTGATAACTTTTTTGTATTCGGTTTACAACCCAAGCAAGACAATACTGCCACTGGTTTGTAGTGAGGTAAAGTGATAAGATAGGAAAGAGAGAAAAGCAAATTATTGTACAGAGTATGTGGATGAAAGGGTAAGAAAGATTTGTCATCTACTATGTCAAGGATGCTAGCATGTGGAAGGGATTTCTATAGGTTGGAAGTGCGAGGAAAGAAATTACTAGAGTAGAAATGGCGGTTATATATGCCTATTTTGACAGTAAAAGATGAGACCTATTTCAAATATAGTTGCACCAGTAAATTCATGAGGGCGGGGCTCCAAGGAATGAAGCTGTTCGAAACAGAAATATTTTTTCATTTTACTCATGAGATCGTTATCTTCTCTACCAGCTTTCATTCTTTTTCTCGCTGAAGCCAATCTGCACCTCTGTTATATCTTTTTTAATTCATATAATAAACAAGCTGAATTAAAATATGACAAATTACTACACAAAAGTGTATGAAGGTATTTTAATTTACCTATAAACATAACCGTTGCTTTCAAGTATTTTTTTTTAATCATATCACCCCAAGCAAGGCGGTAATGCCACTGATGCGCAGGGGGCTACGTAAGGGTAAAAAGAATGGAAAAGAGAAAGCCGGAAACCGTATCCTGAACAGGAAACAAGGGATGAGCCTCTTCACCTGTTCAATAGATGTGGGTGGAGTGTGAACCAGGCGATAGTT
The DNA here is from genome assembly GCA_037127315.1 of Ascarosepion bandense. Classification (NCBI taxonomy): domain Eukaryota; kingdom Metazoa; phylum Mollusca; class Cephalopoda; order Sepiida; family Sepiidae; genus Ascarosepion; species Ascarosepion bandense. The sequence continues at coordinate 2,748,828 of JBBBDQ010000122.1, read as the reverse complement.
TAGTCTATCTACTCCAATTGAAGAAAAAAAATAAATTAATAAAAAAGGAAAAGAGTGAAAAGATTGGAAAAGAGAAAACAGGAAACCGCATCCTAAACAGGAAACAAGGGGTGAGCCTCTTCACCTGTTCAATAGATGTGGGTGGAGTGTGAACCGGGCGATAGTTTAGTCTATCTACTCCAATTAATTATCACTTACATTTCCCAACCCCCCTTTTCCCATGTTCCTCAATGTTCTACCGTGTAGCAACTCTAGGTTTACCACTTCATCTACGTAAAATGCAATCCTTCGCGAGATGACATAGAAAACTTAGTAGAAAAGGAAAACTCGAAATATTTTCTTTTGGATTCGTGAGGGAAGACATATCACATATTTCTGATTATTGGTAGAATAATGTTGCGAATAGACATTTGTAGCGGTAATATACAAAAAACAATTCCTCGCTTATTCAAAAAAACTACAAAGAGAGAAAGAAAAAGAAAAATATACAATTAATAAATGGAAAGAATAGAAAGAAAAAGAAAGGAAATAGAAATGAAAAGAGAACGAACAGTAAAGAGAGAAATTAAAGTAAACGACATAGATCGACACAGCGTGTATTGCAACCCATCTGCTTTCATGGAAAAACATGACATGGAAATTGAATATTAAAATTTAGTTTTAAATATAATAGGAAACATTTACGGTAAAAATAAGTTTTAAATAATACTTTTTAATTCAAATAAAAACACACTATATGTACTATATTATAAATTCAATTAAACTAATTAAAACTTATCAAAAACAAAAATTATAATTAAAAATAGAAAAATGAAAAACAGAAAAAAGAGAAAAGACAGGGAATAGAAGATTTCGATTTGAGTTTTGTTTAACGGCACATCAAAACTATTTGGGTTATTTAATGCCGAAAAATTCGGGTTTAAATATATTTTTTAATGTTCGGTTATAGTAAGAAAGTTGATTTAGTCAGATTTTGACGAAAAAAGTTTTTTTTATTTTTTAATTTAGAAAACTGAAGATGTCTTCTAATTTCGTATTCAAAAATGTATTGCTGGTAATCAGTTTTTTTAAGAAAAAATTATTGGTAATGTTTTTCATCAAATAGTGTATATTTTTCTATAAAACTCTATTTTTATATATATTATATTTCGATAAAAGTATTTTTATACTTTCATAGTGTTTTGACCCCAGTTTCATGTTAGCTATTTACCCATAGCTGGGACCATAACAGGTGCTACCACTTAATTAAGAGGTGGTTCCATGCTCCTCACAACCTCACAATCAGAGGCCTTGCTGCTGGATGCAGTTTACAGTGAAGCCGATAAAATGCAACTGCAACTTCTATTCCACAGTTTCTTTTCTCGCACTTACGACTGTGGAATTCCTTTCCACATGATTCCTTCCCCGACGGCTACAATCTTCAGGAGTTTAAATGTAAGGTCAATAGATACCTCCTAACACACTAACTCGCTCCCATTCTTTCAAACACTCTTCCCATCTGCCCAACTCTCATCCTCGGTATCCTTACCCATCTATCACCTTCCTTCTGTCATTTCCTACACCTAACCACTCCTCCGATTTACCTTCCCTTATGTAGCTCCTGTGCAATAGTGGCAATGGAATGGCTTGCTTGGGGTGGTGAAATTATATATATATATATATATATATATATATATATATATATATATATATATTTATATATATATGTATATAAAGTAAACTGACCGTATAATATACTATATAAATTTTTTTTTTTTTTTGCTAATGAATAAAATATGTCATCTCAGTATATAAAAAGACGGGCAACATAGCAATAATCATCTTTCCTTGTTAAAGTGTGCCAGTGGATAATTCGCGTACAGCTTTTCCTCTTGTCAGTTGTTTATATATATATATATATATATATATATATATATATATATATATATATATATATATAGGAAATACAGAAATTGATTTACGTGTCACATGTTATTTGCCTGGATATAAACGAGAGAAAAATCTTAAAATTAAAATTTTATATTCGTTTGATGCACATAAGAATAGGGCGGGAGACAACATATTTAAATATGTCTACGTGTATGTTTCTGGGTGTTTCTTTTTCTGTTTATTTTCGTCTTCAGTCAATTTATAACTTTTTTGTTTTGTTTTATTTTGCAAATATTTTCAAGCCTTCCGCTCTGACGAGCTTGTTTTTCTTGTGCCTTAACTACATGATGTACCCGTGCTTCTAGATTTGCATTAAGATCCGACGATATATCGTCAAAATTGTCAAATTTAACCCCTACATCTAATCAACAGTTTCTTTTCTCGCACTTCCCCTCTGTAGAACTCCAATAAACTTGCTTCCCTGATAGATAAAATCTTCAAAATTTTAAAAGCAACCTCAAATGCCATGTTCCATCTCCTTAGATCCTATCCATCTCTCTAAATTCAATCCATCTCCCTAAATCTTAATTCTGTCTGCTTGCTCCCCTGATATCTACAATCTCCAAAACTTTAAATTCAACGCTAATTGCCATCGTCTATAGACTTTTATTCTCTCACCGTAACTCCCTGAATACCAGTGGCACTTCTGTCTTACTTAGGAGATATGATTATAAAAAAGAAATTAATCACTCTCCTTAAATCTAATGCACCTCTCTAAATCCCATCCAACTCCCTAAATACTACTCAACTCCCATTCTTTCCGAAACCTTCTGTATTTTGTTTCATTCTGTGTAAACCCCTGCCTACCCGTAACAGTCCTGGTAGATTTTTACACTATTGACCTTTTCAATGAAGCAGATAAAATCACCAAAGGGTCAGCGACATCATTCAGACTGGCACGCGCTGATGCAAACAAAAACTGTAAAATAAAAATAATATTAGGGAAGAAAGTAGAAGAAATGAATATGCATTTAACAAAGCTAAAAATGATATTACCTAAAAGAAGTGATAAATTTGGCTAATTTCGTTTTTGATTGAATTTTTTGTTTTGTAAGGTTTTTGTTATTTAACCCTTTGTTGCATATTGTTTACAATTGCAACCTTACTCTAACGTTTGTTGCATATTGGTTACAATTGTAACTTTTCTCTAACGTTTGTTGCATATTTGTTACAATTGGAACCTTTCTCTAACCTCTAGTGCATATTGAATACAAAAGTAACGTTTTTCTAAAGTTTGTTGCATACTGGTTACAATTGTAACTTTTCTCTAACGTTTGTTGCATACTGGATACAATTGTAACTTTTCTCTAAATTTGTTTCATACTGGTTACAATTGTAACTTTTCTCTAACGTTTGTTTCATACAGGTTACAATTGTAACTTTTCTCTAACGTTTGTTGCATACTGGTTACAATTGTAACTTTTCTCTAACGTTTGTTGCATATTTGTTACAATTGTAACTTTTCTCTAACGTTTGTTGCATACTGGATACAATTGTAACTTTCTCTAAAGTTTGTTGCATACTGGTTACAATTGTAACTTTTCTCTAAAGTTTGTTGCATACTGGTTACAATTGTAACTTTTCTCTAACGTTTGTTGCATACTGGTTACAATTGTAACTTTTCTCTAACGTTTGTTGCATATTTGTTACAATTGTAACTTTTCTCTAACGTTTGTTGCATACTGGTTACAATTGGAACCTTTCGCTAACCTCTGGTGCATATTGAATACAAAAGTAACGTTTTTCTAAAGTTTGTTGCATACTGGTTACAATTGTAACTTTTCTCTAACGTTTGTTGCATACTGGATACAATTGTAACTTTTCTCTAAAGTTTGTTGCTTACTGGTTACAATTGTAACTTTTCTCTAACGTTTGTTGCATACTGGTTACAATTGTAACTTTTCTCTAAAGTTTGTTGCATACTGGTTACAATTGTAACTTTTCTCTAACGTTTGTTGCATACTGGTTACAATTGTAACTTTTCTCTAACGTTTGTTGCATATTTGTTACAATTGTAACTTTTCTCTAACGATTGTTGCATATTTGTTACAATTGGAACCTTTCGCTAACCTCTGGTGCATATTGAATACAAAAGTACCGTTTTTCTAAAGTTTGTTGCATACTGGTTACAATTGTAACTTTTCTCTAACGTTTGTTGCATACTGGATACAATTGTAACTTTTCTCTAAAGTTTGTTTCATACTGGTTACAATTGTAACTTTTCTCTAACGTTTGTTTCATACTGGTTACAATTGTAACTTTTCTCTAACGTTTGTTGCATATTTGTTACAATTGTAACTTTTCTCTAACGTTTTTTGCATATTTGTTACAATTGGAACATTTCGCTAACCTCTGGGGCATATTGAATACAAAAGTAACGTTTTTCTAAAGTTTGTTGCATACTGGTTACAATTGTAACTTTTCTCTAACGTTTGTTGCATACTGGATACAATTGTAACTTTTCTCTAAAGTTTGTTTGCATACTGGTTACAATTGTAACTTTCCTCTAACGTTTGTTGCATACTGGATACAATTGTAACTTTTCTCTAAAGTTTGTTGCATACTGGATTACAATTGTAACTTTTCTCTAAAGTTTGTTGCATACTGGTTACAATTGTAACTTTTCTCAACGTTTTTGATACGGTTAACAATTGTAACTTTTCTCTAAACGTTTGTTGCATACTGAATTACAATTGTAACTTTTCTCTAAACGTTTGCTTGCATACTGGTTACAATTGTAACTTTTCTCTAACGTTTGTTGCATACTGGTTACAATTGTAACTTTTCTCTAACGTTTGCTGCATACTGGTTACAATTGTAACTTTTCTCTAACGTTTGTTGCATACTGGTTACAATTGTAACTTTTCTCTAAGTTTGTTTGCATTACTGGATCAATTGTAACTTTTCAAAGTTTGTTGCAATACTTTAACAATTGTAACTTTTCTCTAACGTTTCATAAAGAATTTACAATTGTTAACTTTTCTAAAGTTTATACTGGTTACAATTGTAACTTTTTCTAACGTTTGTTGCATACTGGTTACAACTGTAACTTTTCTCTAACGTTTCTTGCATATTTTTTACAATTGGAACCTTTCTCTAACCTCTGGTGCATATTGAATACAAAAGTAACGTTTTTCTAACCTTTGTTGCATATTTGTTAAAATTGTAACCAATATGCAACCAAGGGTTAAAGTGAGGAAATATTTTACATTGTAATAGTGTTTTTTTTTTCAGGTAATAATCATTTATATATATGTGTCCTAATTCATCTATAACCAGTGGTGATCCTTAGATTCATTTATTTCATTAAGATATATGCGCTTAAATAAATGTGGCCACCCGTCTTGTTATTGACCAGGTTCATAGCTTGCTTAATGTCGGTGATTGTACCAGAACCAGTGTTCCAACCCTATATGGCCGTAAGCGTGTGCGTTACTTTACAAAGAAGCAATAGGTAAAAGTAAATAAATGTAAAAGAAACCGTAATTACCGAAAAAAGGAGACACCTGCAAGAAGAGAGATATATTTAAAGAGATATAAAAAGAGATAGCCTGTTGCGTTAAAGAAAAATATTACACCATTTGCGTTTCGTCATTTTTCTAGAAAATATAAACTACAGTATTTCTTCTAGCATGTTTCCGACAGACGCATCTATGCGCGTAGGTATGGCGAGGGAGGGGTTTACTTATCAGCGAAACTCGGAAATCGATAATAATCAATAATAATCTGTCAACCAATCGGCATTTTGCAGACAGCTTCGACATTGTTCCTTTCTTTATTCTTTTCTTATTCGCTTTTCGTATCTCCTTTCGACGCACGCTTTAATTAAGTTCGCCTCGCTTTTGGTTTTATTTTTGTTTTTAACAACTCAAACTTGACGACCTAAAGACGAGATAGGGTTAATTGCAACAAATATACGGATTCCCAAAAGACTTGCACGATAAGGTGCTCACGCTTTAATAATGAAAAAGACAACGAAGAGAGTAGAAATTCTAAACTCGACGTCATTTAAGCGACAAAGAGAAAGATAAAACCTAGCCAAGAATAGTATATGAACTTTTAGTGCTTTTTAACCTGTTACCCTTTCAATCTGTCTAACGATCTATCTATATCCTCTGTTTATCTATCCTTCTACTCCTCTCTCTCTCTATATATATATCTGCTGATATTTCATTGAGCACTTTTTTATTAATACCTGAATAATAATATCATATATATGTGTACCCTCATAGGTATATATATTAATTAACATAATATATATATATATATATATATATATATATATATATATATATATATATAAACAAATGAATATGAACGACAAAAGTAATTGCAGCATTCAAAACATTAATTTTAAACAGTGATCAATATAAAAATATACTAATGATTATTTCTCATTAATTATTACTTTAGAATATGTACAATCTAACAAACTACTACAAAATTGTAAATTTTGTTTCGACATTGAAAGAAAAATTTATCATCAGGTAGTTAATAGTGATTAATACTTAATTATAAAATACCTGATTAGACACGTTCTTTTAATGTTGAAACAAAATGTACAAGTAGATTATAGTTTGTACATGTTCTAAAGTAATATATATAGAGAAAAGTAAAATTGTGTTGGAGGCAAAATATATACTCTCTTTGTTTACACAGTGATGTCTTTAAAGATTAAATGTAGATCTTTACCAGCAATTATATTTTCAAATATATATATATATATATATATATATATTAATTCAGATACTTCAATCCAAAGGAAAAAAGCAGGAAGGTAAATTCAAAAAAACCCGATCCTAATTAATATTAAAAGTTTATTTTAATATTAAAAATGATACAGGAAGAGAGCTCCATGTAATAAAATATTACAGAGCAAATATATATTAAAAAAAGCATTAATTCAAAGATGTTGAATGGCCATTTCGATATGAAGATCCCCACGGGGAACGACACATCACCTCAGCAACAGAAAAAAACCTCTGAGGTGATGTGTCGTTCCCCGTGGGGATCTTCATATCGAAATGGCCATTCAACATCTTTGAATTAATCCTTTTTTAATATATATATATATATATATATATATATGTATATATATATATATATAATGACTATAACATAACTTTATCATGAAAATTCCTCATTGAACGAAACGTTTTGTCATGAAAAAATTTTCCTTTGTATGTTTTGTATTTGTACGTATATATCTAACTGAGTTTTACACACGCTTATAAAAATTACAACAACAAAAAAACAAAAAAAAATAGGAAACGTATCTCAATTTATCATCTTTATTAAACATCGAGAAAGAAATATAGCAGTCAAATACAATAATGATATGTTATGCTTTTAGGCTACTTCTTAATGTGTCACCTCAATAAAACAATATATATTTTTTTTAAAAATATGTATGAGGAATATGTTGTACGGTAAAGTTTCTAAAAGTGTTTGTGTGCGTTTTTTGAAGAAATATTTGTTTGTCGAGTTGTATGCTGTACGATAAAGTTAATTAATATATGTTCATGTGTGGGTGAGTTTGTGCGTGATGAATGTCTTTAGATATAATTTCCGTGTAGGCCGGTGATATTTAGTGATGAAATGCATCGAGATGTTGTATTATTATTGTGTTTGGATTATTGCTTTTGTATTCACGTGTGTGTGGAGAGGGAGAATGTCTGCTGCCGTCCACTCTGTATTTCAGTGAGTCAGAGCAATAAGTGATAAAACTGCTTTTGATGGATCTTTCAATAAAGTATTGATGTGTTTTTGAAGATGAATTTATGTTTGCATTTATTTTATGTACTGGGCAGACATAAATTAGATTCATGAAGAATAGATCTATAGAAATATGGTGATTAGCATTGTCTTTAAAATGTATTTTTATAATTTGTGGTATTGTTCAAAGGGTTGTGTTCTTTTTTGAAACAATATATATATATATATATATATATATATATATATATATAAGTTAAAGTTTAGTCATAATTAAATAAATTAGACAGTACACAGTAATATTAAAAAGTGTTCAATACAACTATATTGTAAATTTTTTGAATACTTTTCTACTAGAAATATTATTTCCACAATCTTCCGATGTCTTCAGGCAATTTACAATAAGTTATTGTAAACTGAAGATACTGGAAAGGTTGAAATCTAGGTTGCCAAAATAAGCCAGGAAAATATTTTAAAAAACAATTACAGCTTTTGAGCTCTATGTATTATTCTATTTTTTTTATCATTTCACCCCGAGCAAGGCGGAAATGCCACTGATGTGCGGGGGGCTACATAATTGTAAAAATATTAATTAGAAGAGAGTGAGGAGTTCAAACCAGTTAGAAAAGAGCAATAGAAATATTAGAATGCAGGTGTGATGACAGTTACATATGTGAAGGGAAAAGAGAAGGATATACGGGTTGAGGAGAGAGCTAGAATCCAGTGGTTAATAGATGAGTATTGACATTGCATTTAAATTCTTGGAGGTTGTAGCCATCAGGAAAGCAAGAATATGGGAGAGAATTCCACAGGCGGGAAGTGCGAGAGAAGAAGCTGAAGGCGTAGAATTGTCGTCTATATTTGGCTAGCCTAACTGTGAATGGGTGGAACCCAGTTGCCAATCTGGTTGCACGAGTAAACACCTGTTGAGGAGGCACCAGTGACTTAAGTTCGTTGGAGCAGAAGCCATGAAAGTATTTATAGAACAGACAAAGGGAGGCCACATTTCGTCGTTGGGGAAGTTGCTACAGTCGAGCCACCAAGTCAGTACCTAACGCATTACAGACTCTCCTTTGGAGCCTGTCGAGAACACTGAGGTGAACGGCAGGGGCGCCTGACCATAAATGGCAGCAGTACTCCATGCCCGGACGGATGGTTGACTTGTCTATATGCAGGATGGATTCAGGCGGAAAAACATCCTGGATCGATATAATGACCCAACCTTCTTAGCATTGGATTTAGCTATGGTTTCGATATAGTGGTTATACTTTGAGGTCTGAAGAGAGGGTAAGTCCGAGGAGGCGCAGTGTATTGCTCTCAGGGAGAATCGCTTGGTCCATGTTTATGGGAGGCAGGAGATGGCAGAGAGGTTAACGACTGCGACTGACACCACATCAGTCAAGTTTCGATCTCGGCCAAAAGGTTAAGTGCTTGTATGTGTATGTACATCCATATTTATATATTTTTATATACATTAGTATTTGAAGTAGTTATTCTGTTTTTTTAATTTAATTATATTATTTATGTTTTTTTAATTTAACATTTCTGCTAGCGTGATTATTAACGAGAAATTTTTCTTGCAGAAAATACGATTATCAATAAAAAAAAACTGTTCAAACAAATACATTAAATATGTCCGTTGTTATTTTCTTTTCGTTAATCTCCGGAACTTTCCGTAACATTGCCTGTTTACATTTCTTTATATTACTATACATTTCAGAGTAGAGGTGTTTATTTCAGAAAAAACCGAAAGAGGTGTGTATAAGGCTTGATTTAACTTCAATTAACTGTAGTCATTCGTGGTTGAGCATTCTGAGATAGAGCATCAGTTGGTGGCTTCCTTTACGTTGTTAGTGGTTGCAGGCTGAAAGTTGAAGAATATGTTCACTCATCTGTCTTGTTCATTTTTCTGCTGTTAATTTTACAGGAGAATTGGTGTTATTTGTTACTTTTTGTTTAATTCAGTGAGTGTTTGATTTTTTTTTCTCTTGATGAATGTCATGTTTTCTGGTCATCTTATTCCTTCTCTTTCTAACTTCGTTTATCTTCTGATTTTTTGCTTATTTTTAATGAATGCTTGATTTTCAGGGATTTTATATTTTGTGGGGTGTTGACGGTTGAATATGGGTGTGTGTGCATGTTTTTGTATGCGCATGTCTGGGCACTCGCGTGCTCGCGCTCACACAGACGGCTGTATTTTATTGGAGTAGATAGACTAAACTATCGCCCGGTTCACACTCCACCCAAGTCTATTGAACAGGTGAAGAAGCTCATCCCTTGTTCATTGTTTAGGATGTGGTTTCCGGCTTTCTCTTTTACAATCTTTTCTCTCTTTTTTTTCATTTTTTTTTAATTGGAGTAGATAGACTAAACTATCGCCCGTTTAACACTCCACCCACGTCTGTTGAACAGGTGAAAAGGCTCATCCCTTGTTCCTTGATTAGGCCTCCTGCACATAAGTAGCGTTACCGCCTTGCTCGGGGTGATACGATAAAAAAATAAAAAAAAAATTGACTTCTTAGTGTGTGATTGCGTACGTGTGCTCACACATTCGCCCATATATCATTGTTGGAAGTGGCTTCAGTAAAAAAAAGTAGTATATTACCCATCTTATACGTTTTATGAAATGTTATATTTTTTCATTGAGTTTAATTTTGTTATCAACAATGATAACTAAAATTGTTCTGGATTTTCGTCAACGAATGCCCACCCCAGAAAACCGTTCTTAATGCGTTCGAAAACGACCTAATAACCATAATAAATGAACATGAAACGAGAAAAACGAACACTAAATTCCAAAAACAAAACAGAAATCGCGAAGATAAATTCCCGTACGGTCTCGTGAGGAAAACGTAATAACACCAATTTTGTATCTAAGAAGACATTTTACTAACAAAATTAAGGTAGCAAGAATTGTTTGTAATGTTTCGGAAGTAGTTAAATTATTATTACTAGATTCCAGAAGAACATCCAAGAATCAGAGTTATATATCTATTTATTTAAATTTAGTTTTTGATTTTTTTTTCTAACCTCATGTGTAAATTTGACGTTGAAAGTAATTATCTATTTCCTTTTTTATATTTTTTTGTTATCAGCGAAAATGAAATATCATCGATTTATCGGATATGTATTTTCGGTTTGGTAGTTTTTAAAAAACCATGTTTTCAATATGTGGTATATAAATGGTAGAGAAGCACGGTCTAAGGGGATTTCCCATAATTACCCTATTAGTTTGCGTGTAAAATTGCCGTGATGGTCGTAGAAAAGAAACTTTAGTTATGCAACCATGGAAAACATTTTGAGAATATTGGTTTCATTGATGATTGTGGGATGAAATTATGTGTATATATGGAGTTAATTATTGTCAATAGGTTCAGCAGCAGATACATTATTAAATCATTTTTCAACATAAGGTGATGAAATGAGAATAAGTTTGTTTGGCATTGTTTATTTAAGAATTTGATTGAATTCATCAGTTGAATTAATGCTATCATTAGTGGATAGGTATAGGTTGATAATATCATAAAGGTATTTAGATAAGTCATATACAGGTGTTAGAATCTGAGAAATTATTGGTCGTAAGTTGCACCAGGTTTGGGAATTTTCATATTAAAGTATAAGCTTGATAATAATTAGTAATTTTCTTAGATTTTCCTGGATGCTACAAGATACAGTAAGATTTTATGAGTTCATTAACTTATGTTTTTAGAGTTTCAGTAAGGTTCCTATTTGGTCTTTTGAATTTAGACTGGTCATGCATGATGTGCTGTAATTTCGTGTGGCATTTATCCAAATTTAAATGTGTTAGATTATCAGCTCTTGGAATCACAATATTAGCGTAGCTTTTTAGTTATTGAGTGATATTTGAAAACTTTCTTCAGATGTGGTTTTAGATATCGCGTGGAGACCTTCCGACCTGAAGAGATATCTGAGATTTAAATGGAGTTTTATTCACGTGCCATATTCTACTTGTCATAATGACTGGTGTAAAATTTCAATTTCGGTTTGTTTTGGAGATGGCAATTTAGTTCTAAATTTAAAATTTCCTTCTGGTATTTTTTTAATGTATGACTGGGTGGGTTCATGAATTTATCGATGTTGTGAAGTTGTATATTTTCTTGGTATATGTTGCAGAGCAATTTGTAATAATTTGTGGACTTTTTCGATTAGTATTTTTGAAAATTAACTTGAAATGGTTAAGTGCTTGGTTATATTCAGGTTAAGTCCGTATAGTTTTAAATATCTCGTCATGATGACGGATCTCATTGTTTTAATTTTTCGATTGCTTTTATTAATATTACTAGTAGTCGTCAAACAAGTTTTATTTTGGTTTGATTTCGGAATGTTGCTGTAATACGTTCCTTATTGGCTGCTGGGTCATTTAAGAATTGCGTATTTGCACAGCATTCTCTCTTTTATACCTGTTATATACGTACACCTTACATATATTCAGTTGCACGTAAAACAAAAATTACCCAGGATAATGGAAGAAAGTGTAGAAAAACAAAGGCTCGAAAAAGCAAAACATCTCGAGAATTCCTATATAATTTGAGTTCTGAAAAGAAAAAGTTAAGAACACACTTATAAATATTTTTAAAAATAATGATAATAGCTTGTCTGTCATTTTCAAACCTTGTTTGTTTGTTTGTTTGTTTTTTAGGCTTAACGACCTATCAATCCTTATGGGACCATTTAAGGTCATAACCAATGATTTTGGGTAAGGTTATTTTATTTTTACAACATTTTTCTTTTCAAGATTCATTGGGATTTGTTTTTAAGAGCAGGGTCCCCAAGTCCAACCTTTGTTATTTAACCCATAACTGGAGGGAATGGACGGATTAATACTTTTCCCGAAGGGTACCAGAAAGGTATCAAGAGTGAGATTCATATCATGGATAAATGAAACAACACTGTGCTAGCCATATTTCCGAATTAATTTGATTTCCGACCATAAATCTCTACGCATTTAACGGGATCTTTTCTTAGCCTCATCTTAATAAGGGATATGAATGAAAAAGGAATGATGTTGATACATGGCTCGTCTTATCTCAAAATCTTCTACACGTTTTAGTGAAGGTCACGATAAGATGCAAATAAGTTTTCCTTTTCTGCCATTGAACATGCTGTTTACACGTCACAAGACGGCGTTTAATGTCTCTCGGCTTGAATTCGATCGACACCAAATGTCCTTTCTTCTGAATCATTCCTAATTCTTTCAAATGTTTAGAAACTGTTGCATGATTCTTTAAGATTCTAGTTATTTTGTAAGTTCAGTCTGTGTCTGACATTAGTCTTCATGAAGTAATGTGTCCAAATCTTTGTCTTCAAATTTTCTTGCTACGCCATTTTCTTTTTTATGTTCAGCATCAAAATCATTAGTTTTAATGCGTCTAAACCATTCCCTGCATGTTGTTTCTGACAGAGTACAATCATCGTAAGTCTCAAGAAACGTTCTGTGTAATTCAGTTGCAGATATGTTAAATAAGTTGTGCAGTAAAAATTCCCCGAGAATACACTTTTTTTGGTATGGAATTCGATATCATTATCACTTTGAAAAACAAAATAGTTTTACACTTCGGCGAAATGATATACATAGAATTTCAAGCTTACTTATTGTACTTCCTTAGAGATGCGTTGCTATTTGAAACTACACGCACGCAGATCTGGGAAGATTATCTTTTAGAAGACAGCAAAACTTTTTTAATTTCCTAATATTTAATTCATATGTATGGTAGGACTTTTATTCGAAACATACGTACTACCGTTTGATATTTGAAATAACAGGCATTTATTAATGAGTTCATTAACAATGATATGGAATTAGATAACGAATAGGTTTAAAAATAATACCAAGAAGGATAGGATTATTCCTTTTATACTGTCTTGTTTCTATTCTCTAATTCTTGAAATGCCTATATATAGAGTCTGCTAAATTATACTGACACATATTTAATTAATCAAGCCGGTCAGTGTTGATTCCCTCTCGTCATCTCCCTCTCTTTCTCTTTCATTCTTTCTCTCTCTCTAACAGCCACGCATACTCACTAACACAGGTAAACACACACACACACACACACACACACACACATATATATATATATATATATATATATATATATTGGTATAGATGTCCAGTCTGTAAACAGCGAGGATAATCCAACGAGGTTAACTTAATGTAAAAGATTAAGTGTTATATCTATATAGAGAGCTCAGTGGATGTTATCCAGAGTAATATGATATTTATAAAGGAAAACTCAACACGTCATTTCAACTAGTTATAAATTATAATTTATTTTATAAGCTTAATTAGCTCATTTCATCATATATTTACCGACTATTTATGCTTATATATATATACCGGTAAATATATGTAAGCATAAACAAAGTCACGTTTATTAGTATATGCGGCAATTTACACATATTTTATATGGAGATAAGTTATTATAAATGGATGTGTTAGCTTTATGGGGTCACACAAATACCAGTATCCGGTTAATTAGAAATTCCTTAACAAGTCAACCTATTCACGGAGGGCCTGGGCAATCCCAAACAGATCTAAAGCCAATGCCTGAATCTTGACTCTCTTTTCCTCTTTCTCTTTTCCTTCATCTTAATTTTTATTTTTTATTTTATTTTTATTTTTATCCTTCTCATCAATTAAACAAAATGCTTATTCCGGAAATATCTTTCTTGTACCAAATGGAAGGAATATTGTACGGTCTGATAAAATGTGCTAATTAAGCTCATAGAAATGACTTATAATTTATAACCCGTTGAAATGACGTGTTGAGTTGTCCTGCATATATATATATATATATATATATATATATATATATATATATATACACGCACATATATATGTGTGTGTGTGTATGTACGTATGTATGTTCGTCGGGGAGTTTGTGTGTTTTTTCTTGCGTATGATTGTGTTTGCGTTTTTGTGTGGGGGTGTTATTTCTGTGTTCATGTACGTGTGTGAGGGTGTGTTTAAGTGTGAATAATCTGTATTGACTTATTTCGAAATATATATAGTTATATATGTATAATCATATGTGCATTCTGTGTATATATACATATTAATTGCCTAATGATTAGGTCACTACTGCTGCAGTCAATTGATTAGAGAATATTTAACCCAGATATATATCTCTTCAAATAAAATGTCCTTTTATCGAATATAATACAGAGAAAAGGTCGAAATTAAAATTCTACAGTAAAACAACGTATCCGTAAACAGAATGATCGATAAACGTTCATATATTCTTAATATCTTTATGACATTCCCTTTTACTTAAAGTGGTTACCTTAAATATTTATGTTTATTTTAAAACTGTATTTAGTAGATAACTCATCATCTTCACAATTAAGTCTCAAGACTCGAAACTACAATTCCTTTAAATCAGTCGAGATTAATTTAACATTGTCCAGAAGCGAATCATATTATAACTGTTCTCATCACTTACATTATTAGTCAGCATGACCGTTACGTCCCGACAGTACCTGATAACGATTAGCTTATTTTTGTAAATTTGATCGAAACGAAATAAAGAAAGAATGAAAGAAAAATAGTTGATTTTATAAGCGCTGCTTAGATGTTGCACAAGGCTGTATGTATGGGGTACCTAGTGAGGATCAAACTCACTACTCAGTTTTAATCGGTTCTAGCAAGACAAGCTTGCTAAACATTACACCATATTTCTGAGGTGCCCAGAAAGAACGGAAGATAGACGTGAAGTAAAAGAAGCATTATCAGCTGAAAAGAAAATGCCAATATCGAATGTATTTTTTGCCGCCCGAAACTGTATGGATACAAAACAATTGTGGGTTTAGTCTGGAAAGTTAAAGACTGCGCCAAAATCGGTATTAATACGGATCCCCCATTTAGTTGAATAGAGTGAAGTACTGTCGCTGGCAGCTGTTTCCCGTGATCGGGCATCTGGTAATAATATTTTTGTTTGCGCTTTGTCTATAGACACAGAAAAACTGAGAAATGACATGTAGTTAATCAGTTCGAGGACGAACACTATACATTGATCACAAGTGAAAGACCAAGAAAAATGTCGACTGAGATAAAGGCATCAGTTTTTAGACACAAAATATTGAACAACAGAAACCAAATAAAGAAATCGGACAAAATCCAGTTACATTATTGTTGTGGGATTGCCTCTTTGTACATAATAATAATGTAATTATAATCCTGCCTATAGTTAAAACGGCAGTGTTTGGTTGAGTTGTAAGTTGCAAGGTGAGAGTTGCTTAGTTGGAGTTGGATCTGGATCACAGTTGCAGTTGCTCTGAGCTCAACTCAATTAAAATCAAATACTCGGGCAAATTTTTCACTTCATGGCTGTATATATTATTTCCACTAATAGTATTACTGAATTGATTAATCCGTGTTCCAGTTTGTATAATACGTTCCAAATAACTTACATTTTTCTGTGTGTATATCGGTTTTTGTTATTTACTATTTTGGAACCAACAATTATCTGCAGTGTTATCTCTAAATTATTGTTAAGAGAAATGTTCTTAAGCTAAGTATTTGATTATAAATAAATAAGGGAAAATAAAAATTGTTTTAAGTTTCTTGGCAATAAAATATGTACCATCCTTTTTTGATTATGTTGAAAGAGGGGACAAGATACTTTTGATATGTGTAAGAAAAGCAAATAAAGTAATGAAGGCATAGAAAAAGAAAGAAGGAAAGTTAAAAGTTTTTCAGGTCCGTGTCAATAAAATGGAAAAAATCGTCAATTTAAAATCTTTTAATTTCTACCCACTTCTAAGACTATGACCAGCATTCATATTTATGATTGTTACTACAATATTTTGCTGAAATTGTTCAGATCAACAATGCAATAGAGAAGGGGTTCTACGGATATTTTATTGTTACTTGCCATCAGCTTATTGAAAATTAACTCATCGGTTAAGAATTATGGTTTATGAGAAAATTGAAACAGGAAAATCGTTAAATATTCATGGGTTTTTCGAGTAAACAATTGCTTTAACCCTTTCTCTAAACTTTGTTGCATATTTATTACAATTGTAACTTTTATGCAACAAAGCATTAAAACAAAAAATGCAGCCGCATCTGGTGTTACTAACATAACATTAAAATTTCGTGTGACGTTGTTCTGACAGCTTCTTGTGCAGAACATTTGAATTATGGAACAGTCTACTGAAAGGATGACTATAAGATCAGTAACGTCTTAGCCTCTTCATATTGATAGACAATCATTTTCTAACCACGATATTCTAATAATAATCAACTCTTGCTCTCTCTCTCTCTCTCTCTGTCTCTCTCTCTCTCTCTCTCTATGTACGCCTTTAAAAAATCATGATTTAGTTATAATATAACTTGATTGGTTTTTGGATATTTACTTTGAGTACATTTACTATCAATAATCTCAAACTATATTTTTTATTTGAGAATATCTAGCTTAAATTAACGTGTAGTGGTAAATTAAATGAAAATGCAGATGGTATATTTTATTAAGATGAAATAAGCTAAAGATGAGAACAATTTTTAGCTCTAAAGTTTATAAAGAGAGATTGAGAAATATACAATAACGTGAAACTTTCATTAAATCATTGAATCAATTTTTTTTCGAAGTATATATATATATATATATATATATATATATATTTAACGAAATATTATGGAACGATAAGAAATGGAATTAACTGGTATATATTTAATTTATTGTCAATAGCGATAGATATATATAAATATAATGGTTAATTATACAAAACAAGTACTCTTCGCAAATACGAATAATCATTGAAAAACACTAATGTTAAAACAAGTTATATATATATATATATATATATATATATATATATATATATATGTATATATATATATATATTAAGAACAGAAATAGGTGTTGTACTAATGAGAGAAATTTATATAGGAGATAAAAGTCAAGAAGCCGTGAACGTTTTGTTTAAAGTGTAGATTTATTGTTGTTATTATTAATATTACTTGCTTTTTGTATGCCATATTAAGTGTCCAAAATAGTATTTGTGTCGCTACATGTGTTTCAAGTCTACAGTTGACTCTCTTTAGGCGAATAAATTTGTGACTTTACATATCGAGAATCGTTGGTTTTTCTGATGGGAAAAATATCGTGTAAATATAGATAAGTGGTGAGCAGGTCAAAAAGTTCCTATGCGTGCGTATTTCTTTGTTAGGTTTTTATCACTCGCACAATAATTTTCTTCCGTTTTGGAAGTCTGTCACCTTTTATAGGCCAGATTTTGTTTAATTTGACTTGCAAAATTTGGTTTTGGCTTTATACTTCAAAATTGTTTTCAGCGATTTTGATTCAATTTTACTCTACGGGTCATCTTGTTCTTTTTATTGTTTTTGGAATATTATATTTTTGCAATGGTTCGCTACTATATGTTTAGTGCGTTTGAATTTCGTGTGTCTGTGTGTGCGTGTTTTATGTTTCCATGTTGTTTTGTTAGGGAAAGGCTTCTAGTTTTGTAAGTATCTTCCTGCATCATGATCGTGTCATAATCTGCATTTTGGTAGATAGGCATTACTCTGAATATACATCCCCTACATTGGTGCAAATGCTGGGAAAGATACAGTTTCCTATTTTGGGCTAGTTCAATATGAAGGGCTATTCGTTTATTCAAGTCTTGTTTCGCCCCGACATATATTTTTGCGCCTCATCGCATTTTAGAGCATAAACTACGTTTTTAGAGTTGCAGTTCAAATTTTTTTAAATTTCAAATGTAGATTTCTTTTCGAAATTAAATTGGTTTCTTTCTATTATTATGTTGCATAATCCACATCTTTTTTGTTGAATTTTTTCTCCTTCTTCTAATCCAACAATGTCTTTTCTGGTACTTTCTGTTTGTGGAACTCTCTTCCGTTTGTCTACATTGGCTACAATGTAGAAGCATTTCAATACAAAATTAATAGCAATTTATTGTCTTCTTGAATCCTTTACATTTTTGTCCTTTCCTAAATCCTCGCTATACTAAGACTTTTCTCAATTTCAGACACTGTAACCACCTGTTTAAAATATATATTCTATACATTCTGTACATTTTCTAGAGTGAAATGGTTAAAACAATAATTATATAAGAATAATCAAATGTTTTAATAGCCAATGCATATTGGACCTCATCGAAGATATAGCAAGAACAATTATTATTATTATTGCTAAGACCTATCAAATTCTATCCTTTTATGTCTCTCTGGTTAAAAAAAAAAACTTATACAAAATATTTATTTAGAGCCGTACTCAAAACCGATAACGAATGTAATGTGTCTTCTTTGACAGACGAATTTGTGTAAACCAACATGACGTAAATATTATTATTTTTTATTTTTCCTTTTTTGTAAGAAAATGACATCGCAGTATACAAACGGTCAACAAATGAAGATCAACATATAAACCTTTGCCTTTAAAATTGAAATTTAATAATTTAAACACCGAAAACAAAGTAAACGCTTATCGGAGACGAGGATTCAACAACACACTTTTGTGAGAAAACATTATATTATCTCTATAAGTAATATTACCTTAGTACTTACAGGAAATTCTTGAAAAAAAAGAAATCATGAAAATGAATATTAAGTCAAGTTGTTCTAATATTTTTTTATAAATTATTGGGAAAGTTTTCTCGTGTCCCTGAATTAATTATGATACGTCAACTTCATCTGAATAGCAACCATAGTTTTAAAATATCGCACAGGATTAGCGTAATAATACTGGTATTGTTTTAATTATTTGCTTTGGTGTGTTTAATGGTATATCAATTACTTATGGTTGAATTAATGCACAAATTTTATTTTCTTTGGGAGTTACCGGGAACTGATTAGTACCCTGTGCTGACAAACATACTTGAATATGAGTAACTAGACGTTACAAATGTATTAAAATGAAATATAGACACATATCATATTCTTCTAGACAGATTACAATATTTTTTTTGTTTTTACAGCAGTACTATTAATCTGTGTTTTGTGAAGGAGTTTGAACGTTCATTGTGATGCAGGGAGAATCTCAACCTCAGAATTAATTTAATTCTTATTCTTCTATATGCCTTGTAATTTTATATACTATTTCTGGTCTTTAGCAGTATATATAATTTTTCCAATTCTTCGGACAATTGTACTGACTTTCGAATACGTCTTATTTACCCATTATATGCGGTAATATAACTTTTGACCATTATTGTAAAAGTCCTTCCCAGATTTTTCCCGTACGCTTAAATTATTTTATAATCGGATTCACTTTATCAAATGCTGATCTTATATTAAGTGCAAAAGTTCGCGTTGTTATTCCCTGTAACTCTATAAACTTTTAGAAACTGTTGTATCTGTGGATCCTTTGTTTACCTTTTTTAAACCTCTTTTAATGCAATTAACGACACGCTCAGCCTAGCAGTTGGCTCTGGGATGCTATAGTGAAATTGTAATGTAATTTGATGGAAACATGGTATAAATTTCCTAACCTTATGTGAAACACTCTAACCTGGAACACTAAAACTAGGTAACTTTTCGTGTAAAAACTGTATTAAAAAGCAATATAAAGACGTGGCCCAAGACTATTTCTAGCCATGGATTCATGTTAAATGGTGTTTCCTTAACCGCCAAAGAACAGATGTTTCACGAATTTACCAAACTTAGTTTTTAATTACGCTCTTTATTCTGCCTCGAATACTGTCAAAATTTATTTTTATACTGCTAAAGGTACAACTACTCTATCGCTGTGCATAAGAATGTCGTGACATATTCAATAAATTTTAGGAGTCTGTTTTATTTTCGTATTTTAATTTATGTTTCATTTCATGAAAGCATTTTTCATTCAGTGCGTTCTTTCTCATATTCTCCAACGTTCCCGGTTGTTCTCGCAGAATATTGCACAAAATACTTTTTAATCTCGACCTTCCACTGTAGATCAGTAATGATTATGTCTTCAAAGGGTTTACATCATTTCTCGGAATGAGTCAGGAGATTCTGTGCCTATAACTTCACTTACTCGACAGAAAAACTGTTTTCTAAACTCATAATTTGAAAAAATGCTTCCCAATCATTGCAATCTGTTAGTGTATGAGTGGGTAATCCTATTTTTTACCTATAAATTGTTAACAAATGTTTCTGATCAGTCTGTAATATAATTTTTCCCGTGAATAAATTTATCAAAATATGTATATTTTTTCATGATCGTAGTGCGCCAAAAATAATTGTGAAGTAAGGATGCTTTTTATTTTTCCTGGTACTGCGACCCTCAAACTTATTTTCAGTTTTCTTTAAAAGTTTATCTAACAGCTCTCTTAACGTTGCATGCGTTTCACAAAGCCACTGTAGGTGGTTTCGTTATTGCCAGGTAATTCTGTATGGAGCTGATATTTTCCGGAGCAAGCACGTCCTTAATAGCATTAATACAAGCTGGATTCGGTCTTCTTGTCAATAATCCTCAATAATCCGTCCCTAGTATTTAATGGTTTTCAAAAACAATTTACAATTTTTGTCCCATAGCTAAATCCCATACCTAAATTCCCTTTAAAGTTAAAAAAATGTTTCTTGTTCTTCCGTGTTTTCACCTATCAGAAGAATATCATCAAAGTATGTGACTGCGAAATCGAAACCACTTAACTTCGTGTTGATGAATTGCTAGAAGATAGCTGGTGCGTCAACTGATTAAATTTATATAATACTCTGTGTATATTTACTATCAAAAACTTTCTACACTCCTCATTAACATGAATTTTTAAATATGAGTCGCTATAGTCAATTTGTTAAAAAATCATATCCCTGCTAAACTGCGGAAAAAAACTTCCAGCGCATGAAGTGGGTAGTGTTAATCTTTAAGAGCATTGCTTAAGCCCGTAAAAAACATCCGCGCAAAGGCGTATCTACGTCTTTTTTAATATATACCCTGTGCGAAGCCGCGTGGGTATGATCGACTTCAGACAAAATACTGATTTTCTCAAATCCTACAAGTTCGTCTTTTTTTTTTTTGTTTGATCGACATAAAAAAGACATTTCTTTTTGAAAAGTAATTGTACGCTCTCTTATAACTTGACTTTGGCTTTTTGTTTGTTACACCTGCCAAGCCCACAAAATAGACCTCCGGGAATTTATTGTTATTCTCGTTTTAGAATTTCTATTTCTTTGGTAGATCTTATTTTGAGACAGAATAAATTGATTGAGCGTTTCCACAATTAGACATAACTTGACATTTTTGTTCAGAATATTCACCCGTACAAATTTTCCCGTATTCTCACTTGAAGATACATTATTGTTAGTCACTCTAACGAAATCATTAACTCCATCATTTTACAATTCTACATATACCATCATACCACATATTTGAAAGTTGCTTAAAAAAGCGAAAATTCATTACGTAATTTTGTTTTCTATATACAATAAAACAAAAATATATTTAAAAGTTTAATTATATGAATATTAAAGGGGATGGGGAGCTATGAATGTTGGTTCACTGTGAAGGGCCCGGAAATTCTTTCCGCATGAATCTATCCTGCAATTACATAAATCCAACCATCCGCCCGTGTATTGAGTACTGTTGCCACATCTGGTCGGGTGCCCCTTCTATTCTCCTCGGGGTTCTTGACAAAATACAGCGAAGAATCTGTAATGTGATTGATACCGACTTGGCTGATGCTGATAAAAATAACGTACATATTGCAAGATTCCCTCCATCCATGTCATCCAAATAAACATTCTCGCTACGTCTAGCAACATCAGAAAAAGCATCCGATTCGCCTGAGAATACTTGGTGACACATCATTATACGCGTACGCAAAATTGGTGGACACGAGCTATTCGGGGCTGATACGACATGGTCCCAAAAAGCACGAACCTGAAGACAATGGTAGATAGCATGCTCAGCCATTTCTTCCAAACCAAATTCACACCAATAACAGCTTAGCAAATCCCCTCCATTCTATTTGAATGCTATGTCATTGAAAGATAGCTTTTTCTGAATCAATCGCTAAGTATGCAAAATCTCAGAATCCTTGACGTAACTCACCACTGGTACCCAAGATCAAAATGAACACAACTCGGTCATTGAGAAACAAAGATGCTCTCGTAGAGAGTCCTTCGTTCCTAACTTCGCTACTAATAAATAATACAAGTGCCTCCGAGAAAGCCAAATGTCAGTTAATCGAGGAATGTTCCGCATAGCCTCTAGACACTCAAGTAAGAATTTTGATTGATTGAGTGGCTTACGTTGGCGCTCAGCCTTCGAAACGCGTGGAGTGAAAGTAAGGCTAATGAAGTGATATTAAGACTCCATCAGGATCTTTAACTCTTTTTTTAGTAGAGATATGAACCTGTGATAATCTACATTCCTCCTAACAGCCGTCACATTTTTTAACAGCGATATCACATATCGAGATCTGATCGAGGATGGAGCTCTGCTGGAAAAAACAGTAGAAAGATGGACGACAACCTCAGATACAATTCATAGGTTAAACCATCAAGTTCCGGAGATTTATAAATGCAGACGCTCTTCAATGCCAAGTGAACTTCCCCCTCAGTGATCTCACTCACGCAGCTAGCTGCTTCAGGCGGAGCAAGCCGAAGAATGTCATCTAATTAACTGCTGAAATCTATTTTTCACAGAGACCAGGTTCCTTGATAATGCGGCGCCGAAATGCTACCGAAATATCTTGCACATATCGTCATTCGACCTCAGAGTCCCCATCTCCGTGTTTTTGACCACTCAAACATATCGATTGCCATATAGACACATATCATCCTTGCGTAATTCTGCGCCCATGCTAACGGCTTTGTAAAACACCTTGTTTAAACTATTCCTAATTACTTGACACCGGTAACATTGATAGCCAATTGTTTCCGGGCCTAGCTAATGCTATCTATACGGGATGCCCCTTGTCTCCTCCCGAGATAATTTTTCTTTAAGTGTCTTTACTTTTTTATCTTAGTTTGGGTGTGTCAACGGCTATAGTCAGCGGTGAAATATCTAACGTTATTCTTAAGCCACTCCCACCACTTATATATATAATAACGTCCACACCTAATTTCTGCTGCAATATTTTAGTTAGATGTTGATGGAAATCCAGCTTGTCCAGTAAATACACGGTGAATTTCTAGCCAATTTAGGCTTACGATCTACCGACATCTGGGCACCAAAATTGTAGTCCGAATAGCCTAACAAGTATAACGTCGGAAAATCTAGTAAATCTAGGCCGTCTATTCTCAGTAATACATTATCAAGGGTAGTAACCACCTGGGTTGATGGCCAAGTAAGTGACCAATCCATATCTTTCTTCCAGGAGGGTCGACTCGGTATCTATCGATGAGTCCGACGACGTCGATCGGATTTAGCCAGGCTATGATCACCCGATCTCACGCTAGCACTTTGTTTTCTCTCTAGCTTAGTGCCCAGACTAGCATTTTAGTCCCGGACTAAGACCAAACGCGAGGAATCCAACCGGGAACAGATCCTACTGAGAGAAAAATGAGACTCGAGTCTCTTGGTCGTTTGGCGCTTAAACCTCAATGATCCAAAACGAACTACTGTTCACGGCAATATCGGCAACGATCAGTCGCCCCACCTGCACGCCGACATGAACAATGTCTACTATACCATCAAGGGCACGTTTAACCAACAAGGAAACAGCTCTTGTACCCGTATGCTGAATAGACAACACAGACGCTAGATATCAAACGAACATCGACTTAGCAAACAAATGTGTTTCCTGGATTGCAGCCACATCTACCCATCTACTCCAGACAGGAAGCCTTACTCTGATCACGCAAGCTCTCCGCATTCAAGCTGGGTAGCATGATAATTATTTTTGAAGTAGGTTCTGTAGACATATACATTACGGAAATCTGCTGGAGTCAGCACCCTGGCGGATTGTCTCAGGCTGCCTGTACCAATCTCGGACGCAATTCCTTCGACAAAGAAAACACCACTCTCGTCCGTAGGGAATGAATGTTTTATATAAGGAGAGATAGCGGATTACTAGTATTCTCTCAGCAAAGAGCAGTGTAAGACTTTTTTTTCTCAATTCGCGTGTCCTTATTTGAGACATCCTAAGTTTGGAGACAACATCAGTTACCCCCGCCAGAATTTCAGTTTTGATTTGGGGTAACTACCCTAAGGACGTTTGGAAAGTTTTTGGAGTCGTCAATGGATTTGCCATTTATTGGGGCCTTTTTAAACAAAGATTTTCTTTTGTGTACATATTCCGTTTTCTTTTATTTTTGTTCATGTTTTGTGTCTAGTTTTGGGGAGGAATTATCTGATTTAGGACAAGGTTTATCTGGTTTAGGGGAGATTCTGTCGGGTTTTGGGGATGATTTATGAAAGTGAGTTGAAAGAAGTCAAACGGGGGAAGAAGAAGGACTTCTTGTTTTCATTTTTCAGCTTTAACAGTCGACGCAAAGGCGGAATTGGGTTTGACAGCAGCCAGTAAACATTGTGTGAAACATCTTGGTTAACTACCCCGCGGTACGACACATCCAGTAATGTGGTCTTTGCCTCTCCGCCAGAAAATCATCTTCTTTTCTCGGCACACCAAATTATCGGCTATTTTATTAAAAGTATTACCAGTTGTCTACTATCCTCGGTAGACACACCCAACTGATTGCTATCTGTGAAACCTTCTCTACAGGAACGTACATCGAAAAAAAAATTTCCAGTATCGAAGCAGATCTCTAAAGCCATATCATGCACCAAAATCCTCGTTCGTCGGATACCGAAATACTCCTTGTACATCCTCACGATTTCGGTAGTCATGTTTGTTCCTGTTAATTTTAGCCTCTTATCTAATCACATACACGGCTCATAACAATTTCTTCATTCATCCCAAAAACTCATCCCTCAACTTACAATCCTACAAATACCATAATACCACATATTCTCAAGGAGACATTAAATTAGGAACAAAGCAGATAACACAAATTTGTATTTATATGCAATATTTTACATAAATATTTAAAAAATATATTGATGTGAAAATAGAAGCGAAGGGGATGAATTATCCAAAACAAACTAATGCTTTTTCACAATTATATCAAGGTTACCGAGTATATCTCTCATGTTTTTGGAGTAGTTTTTCGAACTCTTTTGCGTAGTGTAGGAAATACAAAAACACCTCCTATTACATTTGTATTGATATTTCAGATACGAGCCTTAAAATCGAAATAAAGCCGCATTGTTTAACAACACTTTGCATTCATTCATTTTTGAAATGTCAAGTTATGCCCTAACTAGTAATGCAGGATTTGTTTTGTGGACATTCTGACGACAAAATGTAGTATCTCCACAAAAATTTCAAATGTGTTCTGGTTAAGAATTTCATTTAAATCAGAAATGCTTTGAAAAATATTTTATAAAGGAAATCGCTTTTTGAGTGGAGCTGTGGAAATAATTTACATAGATATTGGTCTTGAAACTATGTTTCAAGTAGCAGTATCGTTTATGCGCGGGAAATTCAAATTTGTATTCATACACTGCAGAATGTACGGAATCCAATCAATGGTCGAGCATTTTAATTACAGAATGCAAATAAGTGAAAAGTGATACGAGCTCGCACGCAATGAATAAAAACCGCCACCACACATATATAAACAAATACAAAGACTCATGAAAAGTAAGCAGAAAAGTTCAATATACCATTTAAAAAAAAAAAAGAAAAGAAAAGAAATCATATCTGATGTTTCTTAATTTGGTCAGATTTATTCAGCCAGAGAATCAATTCAGAAATATTGAGTGCGCATTTTCCGTACAGAAAAGCAAACATTACGAGTACTGGACAAGCACTAGGACTAATGGAATACATATGTACGGACAGCCCTAACATGCATACCCTGCACAACTACCCAAATACTGAAATATAAGATAACAAAATGATTTAAGCAACTATATATGCATGCATATTGATATATCATGCATATGGTTGAAATCAAATATTTAATTAAATTTTTCTACGACTGCATCAAGTAGAAAGAAGAGTCCCATATAATAACCGAGAGTAAACAAGGTCGAGCTTATTCAGTAACTAGATGGGTGACCACTTAGGAATACCAGGTATTGTAAGCTTGTATATACAGGTGGTGTAATGTATAATCATTCGGAATTTTGAGTCAGAGAGACGAGTTCAAATTTCAACCTGGTTAATTATATTCAATTACCCATTTATTATTTGTCTTTTTACAATTTTAGATTTACAGATATTCTTTTTTTTTTTTAATCGTATCACCCCGAGCAAGGCGGTAATGCCACTGATGTGCAGGGGGCTACCTAATAGTGAAAAGATCGGAAAATAGAAAGCCGGAAACCACATCCTAAACAGGGATCAACGGACAAGCCTCTTAACCTGTTCAATATACGTATCACTGGTATTGTGTAATATAGCTCATAAATATAGCATATCGATATTTTATATTTTTATTATACAGGTTGGGAAGGATAAATTATCGTCTAAATTACCCAAAAATATAGGCAACAAAGACCTTTAATTTTACCAAAATATTTTGAAATAATTCAAAATAAATTCATTTAATAAAATCACTCTAGGTTTCAACTAGGGCATTTGAACGACATGAGTATCATCTGTATCAGTTCTGTACCTGTTCTTTTTTAATTGGCGAATGATGCTATATCTCTTGCCTGATCATCGGTGTAAGAAGAAGTTTTGTTGATCAGTCGCTGAGCTGCACCCACACATAATTAAATAAATGGTCGTAGATATTGTGTGACAGGCATGACTGGTATTATTTGTCTATAATTTTGAGATGAGGTATTATTTTCACTATTTATATTATTCGGATTATTGTCCTCATCTATTTAAGGTACTGCTTGTACTGACCATTTCTGGTTCGTTTATCACTAGGTGGCTGCCTAGGACTTTTTCTTCGGTGTTACAGGCATCAGACAATCCATTTATTTACACTGTATGGGTGGTGGAAGTTGAAGTTGAGTTATTGTCCCTTCAATGTTGCCTTGCGTTATACGGATGACTTGACCCACACCTCTGTTCGAGGTTATTAAGCATAGAGGAATGCCAGTTTGTTGCCAATCACTTTTTTATAGTAAAATGTATGGATAATTTTATTGAGTTCGCAAAGTCTAATAGCGCCATGAGTTTCTCCTGGTGTGGCCATAAATAGAAAATCAGGCGTAGTTGACCACATATAAAAAGAGAAAAGAGAACACCGCCCTCTATGAAAAGAGAATTACTGCCCAATATAAAATAATAGGTAGAAAAAGCCAGCTGGAAACTACGTAAACTTAATTAGTCAGCACATATGCTAGGCCTAAAAATCTCCCAAGCCGACGAACTACAGAGATGAATGCAATATGGGAACCAATACTACGGCGTGCCAGAGAAAATCATTAGTACCAAAAAACTGCAATATCAGCTCTGGTATAAAATACTAGAGAGACCATTAACATAAAAAAATTGCAATATAAACTCTGGCAAAAAGTTGTTTACTGAAAATTAGATTTATAAGTTCCAGAAATTAAGTTGTTCTTGTCCTGAGGGACACATAGCCCAGTAGATATAGATGTTGGTTAGTTCTAGTGATTGACCCAAAAGTTCAATACTAGTCTACAACAGGGGTAAACAAGAAATTTAGAGGGTTAAAAGGAGATAACTCATGACTACTAAAAGAGTTTTTGCAAGAAATGAGTGATTGTATTAAAGTGTTCGGTTCGAAATTCTTAGCAGCTGAAGGATTGAGTGGACAACGGCCCGAACGTCGTAAAAATAGCAACAAAGATGAGAACAATAGTCCGAGTAATGTAAATAATTAATGCTTGTGTCACATGATATATTAAGTTTGCTATATAATTTTGAAAAATGTATGACAAATTGTAAAATAAAATAAAAATTCTTGTAAAGCGTTTCGACCTGCAAGTTTTCATCTCCTACGCAACTTTTCACACGAAAATTTTTTCGTCTATTTTTTCTTAAATACATATAAAGTTTTAATGCTGACAATTCTGCGCTGTTATTAAGTATTACTCATTTTACTCAAGAATATTCTGATAGTTTATTCTGGAAGCTTTTAGATAAGGGTTTATCATTATCATAGTCTTTGCTTCTATATGCTCTTGCAAGCAACACAGCAAAATGAAAAGTTTCCTCTATATTCAAGACCTTGTTAAAAAGATCTGGCTGGTCTGGTAACGTGTGAATGCTTTAATGTATTGCGTTTCCTGCTGTTTTATGGTAATGATAAATTCGGCGGTGACCACAATCGTTCACATTGTTGTATGAAGCTGCTAGTTCGATATGCTCTATATTGAAATCGTCTGCACCAATTTACGCACCTCTACAACAAAGGGTGATTCTCATAGATTTTAGTGCTACAGTCGACAACTCCAGTTTGTAGTGAATAATCTTCATGAAAATTTCAGTTCTCGAAACAAAATGCTTAAAAGCAGATTTTTTTCTCATTCCAGTTACCATTCTTATATATCATGCTAACTAATTGGTTATAACTCGCCGGTTCGCCATTACCATTTCTCGAGATCGCTGAATCTTTTTGTCAGTGGTGTATATTGACGGGCTTTCTATTCTTTCGGGTGTCACTCTTGTAGAGCTATTTTGAACTCTTCGATGCTTTCATATATACTTCTTTGCGCTAGTGCAGTGTTTCCGAGTTTTCTTAAGAGTCTCCGATGAATGTCAGGCCTTGACACACTTTCTGACCAGAAATAACCCCGATAATTGCAATTGCTTGTTTTTTTTATTGTGCAAGTGTTTTATTTGTATTTATTTCTTTTTTATATACGTGTAAATGTTATTCCGCTTAATTGCTTTATATTAAATAGGGGCCAGATTAATTGTTTTGAGTTGGTTTCTTCTTGTCATTTAGATTGGCATTTTATATTGTATAGACCTCTTTTTATTAGTTTGACGTTTTCGTTGCCGCGTGGATATATTTGACTGTTTAAAGTTTTCGTTTTAGGTCATTGTTGAGGGTGTGTGTTCTTTTGTGTATTTGTGATTTTTTTCGTTTGATGGTTTTTGTATTTTCTGATTTGTACGTGATAGTGTTTCGATATTTGTATTTATATTTTTCTGCACATGTTTTGATTTTGTCGTTATTTATTGATATTTGTGTAGAAAAGAAAATAGTTCTTTGCATTTCTTCATTTTCCTATTATCTCGTTTTATTTGTTTAATATTTTGCTTTGCATTTGCAAGCTGATTATTGCTACTTATATACATAATTTTCAGTTTTACTAATGCAATTCAGTGGTAGTGCTATTTTATAGTATTTCTCATTTAATTTCAATAGTGAAGTTGTTTTGGGGGTGATAAAATTGAAAATTAATTTTGCGAATTGTTGTTGTCTTTTAATAACACATTTTATGCCAACTACCCATACAATATTTGCTATTGTGTTCTTATATCTCCAGCCCGATGTATTTGTCCTGCTATTGATTAGACACCAGCCAAGAAACAAGCTTTTACTTCATCTTTTATCTTCTTTAAAGTGTTACACACCACCATTTTCATGCTTAATCGCTTTTATGTTATCCCTCATCAATTTTTGTTTTCGGATCTCTACTGATCTCTTTCTAATTAATAGAGTTAAATATTAACTTTTTTTTTATAAAAAACTTATTTTTAAGAACAGGTCTTGAACTCGGTGACCTCA
The DNA here is from genome assembly GCA_037127315.1 of Ascarosepion bandense. NCBI lineage: Eukaryota > Metazoa > Mollusca > Cephalopoda > Sepiida > Sepiidae > Ascarosepion > Ascarosepion bandense. The sequence goes on along the minus strand of JBBBDQ010000122.1, from coordinate 2,718,548 downwards.
AATGTACTTGAAAATATATAATTAAATCCGGATACCCGTTGACAAATAATTTTCTTCTGTAGACTAATTAAATATAGTAGTTAATATAAACCTGCAAATCAAAATGACGAAGATAATATATGTCTCCCTTGCACAGTTACCAATACGTCTTTCTCGCATATCAATGTTTTTGACAGATTATGTTTACTTCACTAGGTGAGTAGCACCTTTTCTTGATGCCGTCTCTTTTGTCAAAAGAATTTATTCGAACGAATGCTTTTATTCAATGATGAATATAAAAATGAAAGATAAATTACTTTCTTACTTACAACTGATAGCTGAATTGGATTTATGCCTACAGCATAAATCTTCTATAGAAATCCGTAGATATGAAGTCTTATAAGTTTTCATATATAATTAGCCCCCTGCCTGGCATCCGTAACAATGTTTGCCTTGCCGAATCTTTCATGTATATTTTTCTCTTACTTGTCTTCCCACGTGGTTGATGTCGAGAGCTGAATTCATACTTCAATTTCTTGACGTAAATACTTTTTTTCCAAGTTAATGTTACGCTTTCAAATTAACTGATATCTCTGTGTGCTCACAAGCAAAGACAAACTTTCATGTGTTGCAACCATTTCCGACTGCATGTCTCCGGAAAATGTTGATGCAAGTATGACTTTATCTTTAACCTCGTTTCCCCGGACGAATAGTTGCCAGTTTCTCGCAACTAAATCGCTATTTCGATGTCATAGGTCAAAAGTTCAGAAGGAACCCCAATCCACAGTGTTACTATTTCAGAGAAAAGATCAAAAGTTAGAACACGTCTGGGAAACTATATTTCCAGGCTAGTCAATTAATTAAGTTCCATACATTATATGTTTAGGCGATCATGTCTCGAAGGAAACATGACTGACTGGACAAAAGATCTTCCCGCAGTCGGTTTCCTTTACTTTCTGTCGTAGACTGATTGCCAACTAATGGCATGGAAACTAATCTGTCTTGGTATTTAACTATAGCTGAAGGGAAGAAATGAATTAATACCTTTCCCAAGAGTAAGTGAACGCAATGATTTCAACTGGAATTCGAACCGGCCCATGGCTGGCTGATTCAGCAACAGAATAAAAGTAATCCATAATATAATTCATAAAAGTTTTTACATAATATGTTCAATATTCTAGAAATTACATGATGACTTTCATATATTTGCTCTTCACTTAGTCGATTTTTGTCTGTAATATTTATTCAAAATGTTATTATGTTCATTATCTATAGTCCCTTAAGTGATTTTTAAGACCACCACATATTTACAAACTCTCTTACATACGGGGGAAATATTATCTGTGCTAAATGTTAGCAATGTGCTTGTCTCACTGAACGACCATGTGACTTTTATCTCCAGCAACAGATTTACAACAGATATATTGCTCCATCAGGTTTTTATTTATTGAGGTCCTTTCATGATCATCTCAATGGTAAGTTTTCATTTTATAGATGACATAGCAGAAACAGAGTTTTTGCCAAGAAACATCGAAATTTTGGTTAGACGGAATCAATTAGTTAAAGCAAAATTAGTAAAAGATGCAACGAAACGGTTCATACTTAGTTGGAAATTCGTATGAATAGAGCGAACGAAAGAGAGAGGGGGAATTAAACTGGAAATAAGACAAGAACAGTGCGGCTTTCCTAATGTCACTCGAAAAGAAAATGTGATATTCTGATCAGAAATGTATGAGAGAGCAATATATACGCAGAGAGATGTGCATTGATATTTTATAGATTAAAGAAAAGCAACAGTATGGGAATAAATTTAAACTGCTAAGAAAACATAATCTAGAAATATACTAGGAGAAAATCAGGCTGGATACAGTTTATGTATCGTCTTCGTCTTCTTCTTCTTCTTCTTCTTCTTCTATGTGTCGTTTATCTTCAGGATGTAGGCGATCATGGCCTTCCACATCTCCCTATTCTGATACCCCTTCTCATGTTATCCCACTCAATACCCGCACCAACTTCTATCTATTCAATTCCATCAATATAGTCATGCATTGCCTTTCTTTATTTTGCTTTCCCTCTATCTGTCCAGTGAGCACCAATTTCTCTAAGCCCATTTTCTACGATGTATATCCCAAAATTTTCAGCGGTCTTCGTATTACGTATCAGTTTCCTTCTCGGGTCCATTCTCTCCAAAACCTTGAGGTTGCTCACATGTTCTCTCCAAAATATCCTCAGCATCCTTCTGTAGAAACACATTTAAGTAGATTCAGGTCTTTTCTTCATTTTTCTTGAGATTGTCTAACATTTCCTGCCATATTGAAAGACAAACATCACATAACAATTCAATAATCTCTTTTTTTGTTTACAACAAAATGTTCCTCTCTTTTAATTCTCTACTCAGCTTCTGGAATGCATCCTTAGTCATGCTAAAAAATATTAAGAGACGTGAAGCAAGTGTTTATCTTCTCCCTATAATCGCTCAGCATCCACACCGACGCTATCCTAAAGGAAACTGGGGGATCTTACAATGTTTTATTATCGGTTGGTATAATCTTAAAAATCTAAGATACTCCGATGACACAGTTTTGATGCCACAATCTAAAAAGAAACTACAGGATCTCTTTGAGAGTGTAGTAGAAGAAAGCAAGACATAAGGATAAACTATCAACTACATAACAAATAAATTATACTCACCGACAATAGGAAAACATAAAATGCTAGCTACAAATTAGAAGTATAACAAAGAACAGTGTGTAGAAATTTAAATATCTGGAAAGAGTTTTAAAAAAAGTTTGAAGAATCTGACACCGAGATGCGAATACACAGTGGATTAGTAAAAGAAGCATTATAAAATCTAAGCAAGGGATAAAAAAAATGTTAAAAACAAAGAAATGAGTTCCGGGCAGCTATGTGTTATTCATCCGCTTATACGGTAGTGAATGTTAGATAATCTTCCTACGGATGTTGAAATAACCAGAAGAAACGGAAATACGGTTTGACAGAAAGTTACTTAAAATTCCATGGACAGAGTGAATAAGCAACAAGGACACCTTAAAGAAAATGTCAACAGAAATAATACATATATTCAGAATTCAGGAAAAGACAGCTGGAATTGCTTGGGCATATAATGACGAAGTGGGTATTGGAAGGGGATTAATCCTCAGGGGGAGGATTTATTGATGGCAAGAGAGATAGAGGACCGCAGCGACCCCTTACGAATTTGTGGGAATGGTTGCAGGAACGAAGGGAAAAATGCTAAGTGACTCATGACGTTGCTGAGGAGAGTAATGATCGCGTATGTCTTGATAGAAGTCTGCAATGAAAGAAGGTAGCCTGGGCTGTATGTATCTGTTAGTCTGTCTGCCTATTCTTGCTTCTATGTATGCATGTACGTATATCTATATCTATTTATCTATCTATCTATCTATCTATCTCTAGATCTATCTATCTATCTATCTCTAGATCTATCTATCTATCTATCTATCTATCTATCTATCTATCTATCTATCTATCTCTAGATCTATCTCTAGATCTATCTATCTATCTATTTATCTCTAGATCTATCTATCTATCTATCTATCTATCTATCTATCTATCTATCTATCTATCTATCTCTAGATCTATCTATCTATCTATCTATCTATCTCTAGATCTATCTCTAGATCTATCTATCTATCTCTAGCTCTATCTCTAGATCTATCTATCTATCTCTAGATCTATCTCTAGATCTATCTATCTATCTATTTATCTCTAGATCTATCTATCTATCTATCTATCTATCTATCTCTAGATCTATCTATCTATCTATCTATCTATCTCTAGATCTATCTCTAGATCTATCTATCTATCTCTAGCTCTATCTCTAGATCTATCTATCTATCTCTAGATCTATCTCTAGATCTATCTATCTATCTCTAGATCTATCTCTAGATCTATCTATCTATCTATCTCTAGATCTATCTATCTATCTCTAGTTTTTATTCTTTGCAATAATTATTTTATTCCAAGCATGGTTGGACAGCCACTGGTGAGCAAGGGACTACAGAGAAGAAAAATGAAGAAGCATTTACTTTTAACTATTTCTATAGTAAACAAAGTGGGGACCATTATATATATGAGTAATGTTTGTAGTTATAGAAACGATGGTGAAGGTCGTGTGATTAAGTTCACTTTGTCGTACAGAGCAAAAGCTGCTGTCGATAGATGTTCAACAGCTGGCGCTGACAGTTCCATAAAGATCTGCACAGCACATCATTGTGGTTATTTGCGTAGACCAATAAATGGATAGAAAGTAAAGAACATCATATGAATAATGAGTTTCATTCGAGACTGTCAATAAACAAAAGGGAATCAATTGTCGTTGTTATAACAAAAATAACACAAACTAGTATGATATTTCAATATAGTCATAGTTATAAAACAGTAACTTGATCAATAAACTAAGTGACAGCTCTTCACCAAACAAATATAAAAATCCCTCACGATGAGCAATTTCAGAAAACTAAAATAATGTCTAAGGGTTATATCAAATTTTACAGGAAGAGAGATAATCCTGATAGTTGAGGAGCTGGTGTCTAATATCATCAAAACTTAATAGACCAAGGATAGTGAGTTCAATCCTTGGTAGAAAAACAAGAGTCAGTGTAGTTATTACATAACATCATAAAAAGATTTCCTGCAATTATGATTAAAATTAATTCTTAGGCTGCAAATGTTCCACATGTTCATGCCTAAACGCCAAAGCAAAAAAAACAAAAAAAAAAAAGAAATTTGTTATATTTGTTTTCAAGATTAGTTGAATGTAATCTATTTGCATTAAAGGGTTGAAATTTTGTTTCAGATTAAATAAGAATTTTTACATTCATTGTATTCTAAATGTTGTTAAACGTGTTTGTGATATGTCTGGAAAAATTGGTTTTATCGAAGTGGATATTTGATGTCAGATCTTCTCTAGAAATATTGAATAATCTGTTTTCCTACTTTGTTCGTAAAACAAAAACCCGAAACGCGCTATCTGACAACTGTGAGAAAGCTAAATTCACGATCAAATCTGCACCTAGTAGAAGTAAATATGGTCGAATTGAGATGATGATATAAAGACCAAGAACGTAACTAATACTAACATAATATAAAACAAATCACATGTGAAGCAGTAAGAAAAATAATATCTTTTTTTAAAGTTTCAACACAGCAAGGCAGTATTGCCAGTAGTGCACAGTGGGACCATAAAAAGATTAATGGTTACACAGAAAGAGAGCGAAGTGAAAGAGTAACCGAATAGAGGGGGTGTCAGATCATAGGTAAGAGAGAAAGATAGGAATACTGGTGTGAAGAGTGTTGCGTGAAAGTAGAGTAAAGGGAAAAGAACAGACTACAGGGGTGTTGGGAAAAAGAAAAGAAAACGATAGAACTCAAGGGGATAATAGATGGCAATAAGGCGTTGTATTTAAACGCTGGGAAATTGTAGCTATCAGGGAAGCAAGTAGGGAACGGATTTTCACTGACGCGAGAAAAGCTGAGAGAGTAGAAATGGTTGTTGTGACTGTAAATTTGGGAGCTTGTTGCCAGTCTGGTTGCTTGAATATATTATTGTATTAAGAGCACCAATATATATATATATATATATATATATATATATATATATATATTGGTGCTCTTAATACAATAATATATTCAAGCAACCATGCATGTATGTATGTGTATACTCTCTCACCCTGACTGAGCACTCTGGAAGAATGGTAGACTTTGAAAAAATTATAGCTAATCCAGTATCTATGCATCGCTCATTCAGTAATGAATTGGAACACTGTAACTACTGGCGTGTGTGTACATGATACATCAGACGCTAATATTCGCATCCTTCTAACGAGCGCCTATAGCTCAGAGGTAGAATCACCTACTGACACCAATTCGGTCGGGTTTCAATCCTGGGTAAAAGCAAGTGGATGTCTAACTCTACTGATGAGCTGTGATACAGCAAAACAGATTTGTCTGCGTATGACTATATATATATATATATATATATATATATATATATATATATATATATATATTAAAACTGACATTTTATTTTGGCAAACTTATGCACAACAGTTATGTAATAGTAAAACCTCAATGAAATCGCCATGGCTGAAACCAGAGCCTCCAGACACAACTGAAACTTCCTGCATCTCTTCCGGTGATTACTGCCATAATCTTTGTCATCATGCCGTCTTTGCTATTACAAGAAGTTGTTTTTGTCACTCACAGAAATGTCTACTTTACATAAAATATCAAGGGGATAGCAGTGTAGAAAGATAACCGGATATAAAGTGTGAAATTGTCATAGAATGTGACTGGTTGCTCTTACTTTGGTGACATGGTACAGGTTCTTGTTACTAAACATAGTGTTTTCCAGCAGCCATTTCTTTAACAGAAGACAGCACTACCATATTATGACACTCGACTTCGTCCTCTGAAATGAGTCTGCTATACTGTGGGAATGTAAATAGTGGTTAAACCTTGTCATCACTAGTAATCTCAAAAGACACCATGGTGTTGACTGGATACATCATCTCTTTCGAAATCCTCTTTACTGTCTTCAGAATGACAAACAAACACTCTGAAGTGTTCAGTTTAAAGGTTTTTGACTCGAATGCCCAAGCAACACAGTAAAACGTTTCGTAATTTTTGGTGGAGTGAATTTTGACATGTTGCGCTTTTTCTCACAGACATTGACCAATTGACAATATTATATACTGAGCAATATACAATATAAAATGGTGAATCTTTACACATCACACTCTGTATGTATAAGAGAGGGTAGGTGTATTTAAAACGATAACGTTTTTATGCTATGAATATACATTTATATTTATTTGTTTGTGCAGACACGTACACACACATATTGGGTTTATAAAAAAAGAACAATCAATTACTTCTAATGATATATTTTTCATTTATACAGCATAAAGACTTATAATATATATATATATATATATATATATATATATAATGCGGAATGTTAACGTGCATTAAAATATTAAATATTATATTTTATAGTTTATATTTTACACAAACAAATATATAATGGAACGGCTGTAGATATGTTAACCCAAGTACTTTCGATCGATTCCGAGATTGTCTTCAACCAGATGTAAAAGCTATACCAACATTATATTAAAATTCATGTTACTTTTAAAGCAATTTTACGTCTCACCAAATTTTTGGTCAGCTCGCTTATATTGAAAGTCCTGTTTTGTAAAAGTTTCCACTACTACAACGTGTCAAATAAACATTTTAAATGATCATAACAGAGTTCATTTGTGCGTGTTTTAAAAATCGCTATCATAGGAGAATGCAGTTACCAAAACTCTGTCATAGTAATTTTCCCATGAAGACGATCTTGGAAACGATTGAAAGTGTTTGGTATGAAAAAAAAGGCGCCGCTTTCCTTCATGAATTTCACCTGAACGAGAAGCTGATTAGATAACTGGAAAGGAACCGTATCAAAATCAGTAGATTTGAATATATATATATGTATATATATAATTTTTGGAACTGTACGTATGTATAGAGACGCTTATATGAACCTACCATCTGCAAGGGTTTTTATGAATTTTTCCCAAGATTTTCACAGAAACGTCTACAGATATTTTACACGCTTATACACTCATAATACTTTTCCATCCAAATTCTAACACTTATATTTCCAATTTTTTTATTGTACACGCGTACTATTACGCATATGTTCAACGCAAAAAGTGTTTCCATACATACATGAATATAAAACTTTTTCCACATATATAATATTAAAAATAATCACTTACTGATTTAATATACGTAACTTATATTTGACCAACAAGAATCTACCTGAAACAATATTTCAGTTTGTTGGCTTTTTATAAAATTTTTCATTGTAATTCTATCTCTGAAAAACTTTTCGCATCTTCAACTCGATCTCTGAAGAAGCTTCAATAAATTAAAAACAGGTTAGATTGAGACACGTTCCAACATTGAATTTTATTTTATTCTATCATATTAGCATATATATATATATATATATATATATATATATATATATATATTTTCAATTTGATTTTATAACTCGATAAATATATTGCATAATGATAACCCGCGTATACTGTCTTATAATGTATAGGAAAACTACTAAAAAGTTGTAAGTTAAAAATATATTTTGTTGACATAGCCTATATGTATTTAATTTTAAAATCTAGTATTTTTCTTTCTTTCTGCGTGAATAGGTGGAACTAAAATCGGAATCTATCAATAAACATTTGCAGTTTACTAATGTGTGTCCTGGTTGATTGAAGTGATCAGAAGCTAGGGTTAAATAGGAACTTAGGTATTTTGAATCTTTATAAATATTTCAATAGTTAAACATTTTTTAGATACATATAAACTTTTTCTTGAAAACAACATTTAAAAGTATTATTAGAGTTAGGTTTACGTTTAAAATATTCACATTCTATTGCTTTCTACATCACGCGATGTACACATCACGGACGCTTCTCGCGACGGACGCTTCTAGTTTAAATTTTAAAATCATTTGTTTCTGATGAAAGGCCGAGGCTGAAATATCAAATATATATACATAATAATAGAAATAAATAAATACTGTCGATATATATATATATATATATATATATACGGCGGTAAAATCCAGGATATATTTGGTAAAAGATCTGAGATGAGATTGGTCACTATTCCGTTAGGATCTTTGTAATATTGTGGAAGCTGATACGCAAAGCACGTACTCTTAATACCTTATGGGATAGATGCAATCTATGTTTAACGGGAAAAATTCAGATTTTAAAATTTCTATATCAAAATGTGCTTCTAAATAAACGTAAAGGAATCATTAGTATGTGTCCTCACGGAATAAATTGAAATTTCAACAATTATTTTATTCATCCATTTAGTCACAATAGATTTTTCCTTTACATAAACTAGGCTTTAAAATTTGCTGAAACAGTAACATTGACCCGTCTACCTACCACTACTAACTTAATTGTCAAGCCACATGCCTCCCACCAACTAAAAGGGAAATTACTACTAAGATTCCTCTAGCTTAACCCTATAATAACCATTTGTCTCCAACCCCTTCCTTTTCTATTTCACTTATTCCGGAATTCGAATTTTTCGTCATTTTATAATTGAACGAGGTTTGACAATGTACAGAAATGTTGAAAATAGGTTGTCTCTAAATATTATCTGAATTTACCGATATATATATATATATATATATATATATATATATATATATATATATATATGTGTGTGTGTGTGTGTGTGTGTGTGTGTGTGTGTGTGTGTGTGTGTGTTTGCGTGTGGGGGTGTGTTGTGTGAAAGTGCGTTAAAATAGTAATACTTTCCTTTTTAGTGAATTATTTTTATTTTTATATTTTTGCACAATTATATATATCTAGAAATTAAGGCTGTTAGATTAAAATATCAAATATTTTCATTTTTAATCATATACGTTATTATATATATCATGATATTCATGCCGGCAAGCTTACCTTTTTTCTCTGTGAGATTTCAAGTTGTTTTTTTTTTCAAAATATCGAACTGTCCATGTATGTAATCTTTGCCGTTATATTTTCATTAAACGTTTCATAATTTAAGACACTTTTCAGCAATTACAAATTCAAGAAATTTGCATCTGCCAGGAAAAATTGTTGTGAAAAATCTACACCCGTATGAATTCTGTTAAATAATAAGTCTAATGAATAAAACTGTAGACATTTGAAGAATGCTAGAGGTAAGCTGGTTGAAATTCTTTGAGAAAACAACAAAATACGTCTGCTGTTTAGTGTAGTACATCATATAATGTTGATAATTTACAGGTGGAACATTTTCTGATAAAGTATTATACATGCGTTTATTAATATTGTGACACAGCTTAGAAGCGACACAAGGCTGAGATTACAGGGAACTTAGTGAGGATAGAACTAACTTCTCATGGGTAGCTGATCGAGAGGGAGATTAGCTCGTCCACAATTACTCCACGTTGATATGACGCCGCTGTCTATAAAGGAAACCAGAAAATTTAATAGATTTCCACATGAGCGACAAATAGAAGATCTCACGTCTTAATTATCACAAAACAAAGCCTTATTATGCTAGGGCTGTCAAAGATGTTGCAGGGTTTCCGCCCGTGACACGACGTAGAAAGATAATTCTAATTGCGCTCGTTACGTGACATCTACGCGTTCGAAACTGATGCCAGGTTCTGACCTGCCATCTCAAACTGACTCTTCCATCGATCAAGATGTTTGCTAAATTATTATTAAATTTGCCTGGGAATTTTTGTTCAATCTCAACGAAGGAATCAATAAAGAGAGGAAAAATCGCCATTGTGAAAGACAGGAAGAGGAGGGGGAAAGTGGGGAAAATATAATAATAGCCGCTGAAGATAGATAGATAGATAGATAGATAGATAGATAGATAGATATGAACAAACAGATAGACAAGTATGAACAGAATGATAGAAATATAGATTTAAACAGACTGAGACAGCTACGAACATATTTAGATAGATAGATAGATAGGAACAGGATGCAATAGATAGATAGATAGATAGATAGGAACAGGATGCAATAGATAGATAGATAGATAGATAGATAGATAGATAGATAGATAGATAGATAGGAACAGGATGCAATAGATAGATAGATAGATAGATAGATAGATAGATAGATAGATAGGAAGAGGATGCAATAGATAGATAGATAGATAGATAGATAGATAGATAGATAGATAGGAACAGGATGCAATAGATAGATAGATAGATAGATAGATAGATAGATAGATAGATAGATAGATAGGAAGAGGATGCAATAGATAGATAGATAGATAGATAGATAGATAGATAGATAGATAGGAACAGGATGCAATAGATAGATAGATAGATAGATAGATAGATAGGAACAGGATGCAATAGATAGATAGATAGATAGATAGGAACAGGATGCAATAGATAGATAGATAGATAGATAGATAGATAGATAGATAGATAGAACAGGATGCTAAAATAGATAGATAGATAGATAGATAGATAGATAGATAGATAGATAGATAGGAAGAGGATGCAATAGATAGATAGATAGATAGATAGATAGATAGATAGATAGATAGATAGGAACAGGATGCAATAGAAAGATAGATAGATAGATAGATAGATAGATAGATAGATAGATAGGAAGAGGATGCAATAGATAGATAGATAGATAGATAGATAGATAGATAGATAGATAGGAACAGGATGCAATAGATAGATAGATAGATAGATAGATAGATAGGAACAGGATGCAATAGATAGATAGATAGATAGATAGATAGATAGATAGATAGATAGGAACAGGATGCAATAGATAGACAGATAGGAACAGGATGCAATAGATAGATAGATAGATAGATGGATAGATAGATAGATAGATAGATAGGAACAGGATGCAATAGATAGATAGATAGATAGATAGGAACAGGATGCAATAGATAGATAGATAGATAGATAGATAGATAGATAGATAGATAGATAGATAGGAACAGGATGCAATAGATATATAGATATGAATAGACCAAACATTTTTAGAATAAAAATTTCTCTGAAATTTATTTTTAAAAACCTTGCTCAATACAATTTAGATTGTACAGCGTAATATATTTAATCTTATTTTTAATTTAAAATTAATTTAATTTCCATTGCAACAAGGAAATTTTTATTTGTCGAGATGTAAAGCATTAATCTCGTCATCGGGCAATGTTCAATAGTTTTAGTGAAAATTATTTACGTTTGAAAATATAAATAATACGTTTGTTTATAAAAGGGTTTAATATGCAGAAGGGGGAATAAGAGGAAATTTAGATTTTATGAGTATGCTTAATGAATGACAATGAATTATGATTTACGAATTTTAGTCATACATTAGATGTTAGGGGGATGTGGGTTATTTATACATGTCTAGGGAAAACTCTCAAATTTACGGCTAGACTTCTTACTTCCGTTAAGATACATACATTTTAGTAAATATAACATATGAGTTATATGTATCCCTGCTCTTTGTTTTATTCTTCTTCTTTTATGTACCTTCTTCCTTCAGGACGTAAGCGATCATGGCCTTCCACGTCTCCCTATCCCTGGTGGCTCTTAGCACGTTTTCTCCTGTAACGTCTCTCAGCCCCCATTCTGTCATATACCTGATCAGGCCTTTTAAATATGTTATCCGCTGCTTTCCTCTGTCTCGTTTTCTCTCCATCTAGCCTGTCAGTATCAGGTTCTCCAAGCCCTGCTTCCTCATTGCATGTCCCAGGATTTTCACCTGTCTCTTCATGATGCTCAATATTAATTTTCTTTTCGTTTCCATCATTTCCAAAACCTCGTCATTGGTCACATTCTCGGTCCACGATATCCGCAGCATCCTTCTGTAGAACCACATTTCAGCTGCTTTAAGTTTTTTCTTCTTCTTTGTTGATATTGTCCAACATTCGCTGACATATTGCAGAACTGACATCACGTAGTAATCCAGTACTCTCTTCTTTGTTAGAAAATTTATACCTGTCTTCAAAAGACGTTTGGTATGATCAAATAAATTTATATATTTTTTATTGTTCAGAGGATATTTCTTTAGATAGATAGATAGATAGATAGATAGATAGATAGATAGATAGATAGATAGATACGACACACGGAAAAGAGATAAATTAAAGTAAAAGAGAGAAGGTGTATTTTAATTATGTTAACACTTAGAAATGAGCAGTCATGTTATTTTTGACCTGGTATATTAGAATAACTTCCAATAACTGCTGATCCTTACATTATGAAACTTTGATTCTAACGCTTTCACAAAAATGCTTTCACATTTGAGAATAGTGAATTAACTAGTTACGCATTTACCGTGACTGGATTAATTAATATTTACCGTCTTACGGACTAAAATTATTCCAGAGTAACTTATTACAAAAATAACGTCAGATTAACCAAACAATTATCTAGTAAAATATAGTAATCGTATGTTCCTATAATGAAATATAGTTGCAATAAAACTGAGTTTTATTAGCCAGCTCTCTTCAATAAATAAACGATCAAAGACAACACACTGATTCATTTTCCTTTTAATATATATGAAACACCGATACTAGATTAGCTTTCCGTTGCTTTTTTTTTCATTACATTAAAAATCGTCTCTCTCCAAGACTAGCTGACAGTTATGGCTAGAGAATATAGTTCAGCTTGGTAATGGATTCATTTCTTTCCCAAGAATACTAGTTCGGAAATTTTGGCTTTGAAGCATCCTCTCGATATAAAAGGGTTGAGGTATGATTTATTTATTTATTTATTGAACTTCTTAGCAATGTCTTTCTATTCAATAAATTAAGGGTAGCTTCTCTTTGAATGTGAATCATTTTTACTTCCCCTCACCCTGGAAATTGGACGCATGATCTGTAGTAACCTCTCTCTCACTCTCTTTCCCTCTCTCTCACCTCGTGTTTCTGGATACTTAGCAAGCAGTTGACCCACCCTCTTCTTCTTTTTCTATATGTCCTGTCTCTTCAGGACGTAGGCGATCATGGCTCTCCACGTCTCCCTATGCCTTGTGGCTCTTGGTATGTTTGCTCCTGTTGCTCCTGGCAACCCCCGTTCTGTCATCCACCTGATCAAACCCTGCAAATATGTTATCCGCTGCCTTCCTCTGTCTCTCCTTCCTTCTATCTGTCCAGTCAGTATCAGGTTCTCCAGGCTCTCCTTCCTCATTGCATGTCCCAGGAACTTCAGTTGTCTCTTCCTGATGCTCAGCATCAATTTCCTTTTTGTTGCCATTCTTTCTAACACTTCGTCGTTGCTTGTATGCTCAGTCCACGATATCCGTAGCATCCTTCTGTAGAACCACATTTCGGCCGCTTCCAGTTTTGTCCTCATTTTCGATGATATTGTCCAGCATTCACAGCCGTATTGAAGAACTGACATCACATAGCAGTCTAGAACTCTTTTCGTCGTTTCTACCTACGGTATCTGAAAAAGAGTTTCATTGCATTTTTTATTTTAGCATTATTGTCTTTCGGAATGTTTACTCGATTTCAGTTCAAGTTTTCTGGGTGGTAAGTTAGCTAGGTTACTCTGTTTTTTGTTTTGTTTTGTTTTGTTTTTTCTTATTGTTACTAATTTACGTAAGGAAATGTATTTTGCTACTTACTTTTACAGTACATTTGTCTCTCCGCATATAGCAGCGGTTCTATTTAAAGAAAAAAATATTTTCTCCAGCTAAAAAGCGAGTTGGCCATTCTTTAGGCAGCCAAAGGGTTGTTTATTTCGTCTTTACATGGTCTTTTCTTTAAATTGCTTGAGAAGATTCTGTAAATTATTTAGGCTTTGAAGGACCCTATTGACTTATGATAAGTTAAAACTTATTATTTTTTTTTTAATTGGAGTAGATAGTACCTACTCTCGCCCGGTTTCACACTCCACCCAATTTTTTGGAAAAGAAGTAGAGGTAATAACCTTGTTTCTTGTTTAGGAAGGGGTTCCCGGTCCTTTTCCCTTCTCTTTTGGTCTTAGTGTTAGTTCAGTCGCCAGCTTTTGCAGTATTTGAGTATTGTGGCAACGTCACTTCATTCTGAGGGTACCGAGTTGGACGTTTCTAGGTTACTGCTTCTGACTGGTAATTAGGAGTCCGAAGTCTTAAGTAGCGCCTTGAGAGACTGCTTTGATCAAATGTTGAATAATATAGGGGTTCTTGTAGCGCCATATCGCGCATGGACGGGCGTCCCTGCATGAACCTCCGCTGGGCAACCTCGAAGCCACATTATGCTGCACGCTTCGACAATCTTCATCCTACACATGCTGCATACAGTTACCGATTGATTCTACTCTAGACGTCTCTATCCCTCTCTCTCTCTCTAAATAAATAAATAAATAAATCACTATGGAACAAACAAACAACATGGCAAAACTAAACCAGCTCATCTGAAAACGCTCAAACATGTCCGCGTCTCCTTTGCAAAAATACGAGGTATTTGCACTAATTTTACAGCGTATAATTATTCCTTCAAACTAACTCACCTGATACCTTAGCTCTCTGTGAAACTAACCTTGGCCTTTCTATCCCCTCATCTGAATTTTACGTTCCTGGCTACCTTCTCGTCTTCAGGAAGGACTCTAATGTCCAGATGCATTGGCTTGGTGTTTATGTCAGCGAACACCTCCCTCTAGCTAAGGTAACCTCTCTTGAATCCCTGAATCATTCTTTCATTTGGTCGGTTATCTATCTCTTCTTTCTCTACCGCTCCCTCTCCCCCTCTGACTGTTCGGTACTTGATAGTATCTCTACCAATATCGATAAGGCCTTTTCTTTTCATCCATCTGCTTATATATTCGTGCTTGGTAACTTTAACGCTCACCACACCAAGTGGCTGGAAAACTCTGTAACCTATTTTGCTGGTGTCTACACCATAAATTTTTAAATCACCCAATGTCTTACGCAAGTGGTGGAATTCCCCACGCGTTTCTCCAATAACCCTAATGGTAGGAACTCACTACTAGATCTCTGCTTCACTTCCATCCCAGACTCTTGCACTGCCAAGCCGCTCTGCCTTCTCGGAAACTCTGATCACGCCGTAGTTTCCGTTAACATCTCATTCCACTCAAAATCTACCCAAGAAACCCGGTCCTGCTACCAAAGAGCAGACTGGGACTCTTTCCGCGACTTCCTGTGTAACGTCCATTTTTACAACCTTATAAGTCTTCCCGTTGAAGACTGTGCATCCGAGGTCTTCTCTTGTCTTAAGGCTGGCATCTATGCTTTCATCCCAGCCAAGAAGATTTCAGCTTAGATCCCATTCGTCCCCCTGGTTTTGGCTTGCTTGCTCGGTCGCCATTGCCCACCGGAATCACTTTTTTTTTTGTCTCAGCTCGTAATAAATGTAAAAAGATACTTAACGAAGTTAATTTGTTGGTTGCTGCCAGAATTAATCAACGCATAACATCCTGTAAGTTCGGCGCCAAATACTACTGGCGACTCTGTAAAAGCGTGCTTAGCATATGTAAAACCTTAATACCCCACCTAATCAAAGAATTTGAGGACCTCATCTCTTCAGCAGACAAAGTTGAATGCTTTGCTCCCAGATTCTTCACCAATTCGAGACTGGATTCGTCTGGAGTACCTACACCCGACTTCCCACCTAGAACTGAGGCTCAACTGAATGACGTCCACATTACACGCTCGATGGTCTCTAACATAATCTCTAAACTTGACCCCCACAAAGCGAGCGGAGGGGATGGAATCCTAAACATATTCTTAAAGAAATGTGCCCCTGAATTCTCCTGTCTTCTCTAAACTCGACAGCTCCTGTCTATCTGCTTCCTGCTTTCCTGCTTGATGGAAGTATTCATCTGTAGTTCCTATCTTTAAGAATACTGGAGAACCCTCGGGTCCCGCTAATTACCGCCCTCTCAGCCTTCATCCGATCTTTTGCAAAGTGTTTCAAGCCATTATCAACGCTGAGGTGTTTCAGCATCTCACAGGCTCCTCTCGGAAAAACAGTATGGTTTCCCCTTCACCAGGTTTACTGCTGATATGCTAATGACCATCACTGTGTATTTATACCAGGTTCTCGGCAAAAATGGCGAAGCTCGAACCGTTGCCTTGTATATATAAAAAGCGTTCGACAAAGTCTGGCATGCTGGCCTCCTACGCAAACTGCGGAGCTATGGTATAACTGAACATTTGTTTGACCTAATCCAGTCATTCCTCTCTAATCGCACATTGAAAGTAGTATTAAATGGACATGCCTTCCAGATCTACCATACGAACGCGAATCTTCCTCAAATCTCTATCCCAGCTCCTCAGCTCTTTCTGGTCTAAATTAAGGATCTCCCCAATGTTATATGATCTCAAGTAGGCATGTACGCCGATGACACTACAGTTTACTCTCACCTCGATCAAAAATCTGGTGTGGGTGACAAAGTGAACCGCGCTGGCGAGCTTGAGAAGGACCTCCAATTCGTGGTGGACTGGGTTAAGAAGTTGCTCGTTCATTTTAATGCTTCCAAAACGAATCTGTTATCAATTAACCATTATAGACAATCACTCCTACCTCCCATTAGCATCGAACAGGCTTGCCTCCCTGAGAGTAAAACAGTACGCCTCCTTGGCCTCACACTCTCAGCGGACCTCAGGTGGAATGACTATATCGAATCCATTGCTAAATTCGCTGCTATGAAAGTCCGTTCTTAGTGCAGGGCCTGGAAGTTTTTCCCGTCTGAGTCCATCCTGCATATATATATATATATATATATATATATATATATATATATATATATATATGCAGGATGGACTCAGCCCGTGTATTGAATACTACTGCCACATCTGGTCAGGTGCACCTGCTATTCTCCTCGTGGTTCTTGACAAAATACAACGGAGAATCTGTAATTTGATTGATACTGACTTGGAAGCCCGCTGCAGTCACTCTCTCAATGGCGTGATGTGGCTTCCCTGTGACTCTTCTATAAATACTTTGATGGCGTCTGCTCCGATGATCTTAGATCACTGGTGCCCCCTAGGTATGAATTTGAACGAGATACTAGATTAGCATCTATGTCCCACTCTTTTACAGTGAAACATCAAATTTAACCGCAGTTTCTACTCTAATAGCTTCTTTTCTCACACTTCTCGACCGTGGAATTCCCTTCCATATCCTTGCGTCCCCGTCATCTACAATCTCCAGGAATTTAAATGTATGGTCAACAGACACCTCTTATCATACTAACTCGCATCCATTCTCTCAAACACTCTTCCCACCTACCAAGCCCCTATCCTCGGTATCCTATCGGTCTATTACCCTTCTTCCGACATTTCCTATAACTATCCACTCTTTCTCATCACTTTACCCTATGTAAACCTCTGCGCAATAGTTGCAGTGGAATAACTTGCTTGGGGTAAAATGATTAAAA
The DNA here is from genome assembly GCA_037127315.1 of Ascarosepion bandense. NCBI lineage: Eukaryota > Metazoa > Mollusca > Cephalopoda > Sepiida > Sepiidae > Ascarosepion > Ascarosepion bandense. The sequence goes on along the minus strand of JBBBDQ010000122.1, from coordinate 2,700,622 downwards.
AAATGACCGGGAAATGAATTCGGCTCGCCTTCCATCGCTGATCAATTTAAATGTATATATGAGCCAATAAAAAATATCATTCTACCAGTATGGCTTACATTTCAGACAGTAAACAGCAACATCTTCTTTGTATTAAAATATAGTGACCCTCAAGTATATTCTGTGTCAATTCAGAACATGAAAGTTATGGATTTTTACAATTTATTTATCTTCATTCACCTTTCATATGATTTTCATTCTTCGTGCTTCCTTATTTTTTACAAATATTCTCTGAATTGATTCCTCGTATTTAACATTCTTCTCTTAACTTCACTTTGTACTGCGAGTTTGAAATTCGTCAGCTTTTTTTTTATTTTGGATCCTAGAAATTTCAACAGTATCCTTCTGATTGCAATTATACTTTTCGGTATAGTTACTACTTTCCTTCGCTGTTAAAAAAAGAAATGAGAGTTCTTAAAATGTATATTTTACTATGAAGTCTTATAAAATTTAAATTAAAGAAGTTATTAAACTGCAAAGTCGGGTTTTGTGAAATAAAACGTTTCAAGAACAAGTCAGTACTTTTTTTTATCCTCTAAGGAACTTACGTAGTTAGACGACCGGATCAACAACCGACCAAAAATACATCATTTCATGTGTCAGAATCTAATACAAATAATTCAGATATGTACCTTAAGTGGATGTGGATTGTGGTGCATTGGATATCGGTTTGGAACGAGAAATCGGGGAGCCGAGTTCGAATTCCCGATGAATTTATTGCATTCACTTACGCGCAAATACCCTTGGGAAAGGTATTAATCCGCCTATTCCTTCCAGTTATGGGTTAAATAACAGGACAGATTGGGTTCTGTAATTTCTGCGGTAGACTGGTTGCCTTGGTCGGCAACCAGTCTACCACAGAAAGCAATGTTAACCTACTGCGGGATAATCTTCTGCCCAGTCAGTCAAGTCTCTTTCGAGACATGATCGCCCAAGCGTGTATCACGTATGACACTTACCTGACTGACCTTAAGTGCTGACATATCATGCTTCCTTATTCATAAGCGTAATTGGTTAAAAAATCGAAGTTTTTTTTTACGTTTGTAGGATAAGAGATCAAAAGTAAAGAGGTGTATCGAAGATATTGAAAATACTTTCAATCGGATAGCTTTTGAATGAACAGTTTTTCTTTCTATGAAGTAATTCCTACCTTTAGAGCGTAATTAATTTTGTTTCTATTAACGAGAAAGGGGTTTGATTGTTGACTTGGAAATGTTTATTTATTTAGAAATTCTTTTAGTTTTGATTTTTGTTTTCCTACATATAGATGGGATATAGTATTTACATGATTTATTTAAGTGTAAAAGAAAATTCCCTATCCGTAATTCCGTGTTTGCTTTGTTAGGAAGCAACATGTGTCTACCAGTCGAATAGAAAAGATTAAGTGAATCAGTTCTTTGATTCATGTTCCTTTTAGTTAACTAGTTTGTTATTTATCTCAGAGGAATTAATGTGAATGACGTAGGTTATCGGTTAGAATATATGCTTCTTATTTATATTGCTTTTGAAATATAATTCATGTTATTTAATGTATAAAAATCTCAAAAAGATTAACTGATCTGAAATTTAAAATAAGTACTGCGTCGCGGTGCAGTGGATATAGGAACGAGAGATCGGGAAGCCGAGTTCGAATTCCAGTTGAATTCTTTGCATTCACTTACGCACAAATATCCTTGGGAAAGGTATTAATCCGTCTCTTTCCTCCAGTTACGGATTTCATAATAGGACAGATTGGGTTATGTAATCTTGGTCGGTAACCAGTCTACCGCAGAAAGCAATGCTAACCTACTGCGGGATAATCTTCTGCCCAGTCAGTCATGTCTCTTTCGAGACATGATCGCCCAAGAGTGTATCACTTGTGGCACTTAACTGACTGACTGTTAATTTAAATGTAATTCAAATATGATGAATGTGACCTGTATCTTTGTGAAAATATTAATTTAGCGTCATATGCAATTTCTGAATTTCCACGTAGGAAAGATAAAAAACATTAAATGATTTTAAAAGAGTTGTTTGTCTATTAACCTGCTAATCGATCTATATATACCTAACTATCTAACAGTGTATAACTATCTAGCTACCTACCAACTATTGGCCAATTCATTCAAAATACAATGTGGAAGGTCATATGTTATCTGTTCTAATTCATATTTCTTCTTCTTTTGTGATGTGATAATAACTATAATTAATCCTTTCGTCCAAGTAACGCAATAAAGGCATTAAGACGCAACGAGTCACTGAGGGTAAATGAATATGAGAAAAAACATTATTATTGTAAAATAACTGTATTAGAATACTAGCAGTATAGCCCGGCGTTGCTCGGATGTATTGAAAGCATTAAAACTAATCCATAGTCCTGGAGCTCAGACTCTTTGGACGTTGGCACGAAAGACTAAAAAGCTATAGTTGTTTCCAGTTAAAGCGAAACCGTAGAAAAGAAAAATGAATGGATGTAAGACAAACTTTGATTTCCTGGTATTGATATCAAATAATCCTTTTAGTCGTAAACTGAATTTTGAAAGTTAAATAAGTCCTCTGAGTAAATGGTATCATGGCTGAGAATAAGAACTACAATTATACCTACGTAAAGCCAAACCCAAAGCAAAAGCTAAAATAAAAGGGCGGAAAAAATACAGACATAGAAGCAGATAAACAGACACACACAAACATCTTATATATATATATATATATATATTATCGATTTTCTGCACTATTGTAAGAACTGCAACATTGAAACTTCTGAATATCGTTCTTATGTCGTTGACTATCAGTGCATCAAATTTGATTAAAATCGGACCACTTCTATAACCCGATGTTTTCGATTATCGATTTTCAATATTTATCGGGGGTACCTCGACACAAAACCTAGCTAAGAACATTCGCAGATGCTTATAGTACAACTGTGTAAATTTTCAAGAAAATCGGTTCAGCCGTTTTGGAGTCTATAGGTAACGGACACACATACACACACACACACACAGACAAAGTTCCATTTCTAAATAAGTTTAGATTTATGAAAAAAGATAGAATATAACGGCTTATATTCTATTTAAATTTTCTTAATATCAATCTTGAGTCAAAACCAACAGCCCGGAAAAGGGTTCGACTAGTTCCATGATGTTTTCTACATGCATTAGAATTTATATTAATTTGGCGCTATAAGAAATTTCTTAAAACCTTACGTAGGAAATGCATAAAATCAATAAAGATTTTAATAGACTTATTTTTATATTAATTTGCCTTTGAATCTCTGTATACTTAACTGTCTATCTAAATAACCTTATTAAATTTTATTTGTATTTTCTTTAATGCATAAAAACGAAACAGAAAATGAGTTATTAAATACACATTCAAGCGGATATTCCGCATATATATATATATATATATATATATATATATATATATATATATATATATATATATAAACAGAAAATGAGATTTTAAATACACATTCAAGCGGATATTGATATTAGAGATATGAAAGTATGTAGCTTAATGTTACACATAAAATAATATAAAAGCGAAGCACCCGGTTTCGCTCCCGCTGGGGAGATTTAAACTTGGATTAAAATAAAGGAACGTGTGAAGGAAATGACGAGAAAAAGTATGAATACAAATTTTTTTTCAATTTAAAAAAATTTATTCATTTTCTTCTCCTCATATTTCTTTAAACATTTCCATTTTCTTTCTATCCAAATATAAATCTCCCATAGATGCCTGACGAGCGTGAGCGAAAGAGTTTGCTTTGCTTTTATATTTTTGTATAATGTGTAACGTTAAGCTACGCACTTTCATCTGTTTAATTAAATTTCGTATCTGTAAAAATATTTTGAAATATATATATATATAACCAGGCTTGCCTTTATACCTGCCTTATTCAGAAGAAACGTTGTTTATTTAAATAGGTAGGAAATGGTTAATACAAAACATATAATATATATTTACAATATATATATATATATATATATATATATATATATATATATATATTGTAAATATATAAATCCTAACAAGATTAACCGAAAATAGGACGAATTTAAGTAAAGATTTTAATCAGGTTTACTGAATAATCGAACAAACGATTGTCACTTTCTTGTATTCAGAATTGGCTTCACGTGCCTTGATGCTGAATATTCCAACAAACTCTGCCCTTAATGACGAAGATCAGAAAAGCCATTTGCTCGCATTAATGGCATTCTCCCTGAAGTGTAGGCGCTTTCTTCACGACAACTGACGTGTACATGCAGCGGTGACGTGCTAACGGCTTAGAGATTTGTCTTTACATTCCTTGTGTTGATCAAAGGAAAAGCATTGTTCAAAAGAAATAGGAACTTCGATGACGGCTACGAAGAATGTCTTTTGCACATAATGCAAATTGGTTGCGTGTAAAGTTAGCATTACTTTCATTAAAAAATTGGACGTACACACACACATACTTAATATATGTGTGTATAACAAATGTACGCACAACCAAACTTTGTGATTTGCAAGTAAATATATATATATATATATGTATATATGTGTGTGTGTGTGTGTGTGTGTGTGTGTGTGGGTGTGTGTGTGTGTGTGTGTGTGGCTTTGTGTGTGGCTTTGTGTGTGTGTGTATATGTGTGTGGGTTTGTGTGTGTCTTTGTGTGTATGTGTGTCAATGTGTCTGTATACAAATGACAATATATATATATTCAAAAATAGAATCACACATATCAATAAGAATTTAAGAATGCTTAATTAAACATTGATCTATCTGTCAGGCTATATATATATATATATATATATATATATATATATATATTACTGTGAAAAAGACAAGAATTATTTTACTATTGATTAGGCATCTTAACAGATAATAAACTATTTACTTAAAGAAATTTTATTTGATTTATTCAACAAACATTTTATTAAGAAAAATACTTGTTACAAAATAAATGTAATAGTATAGTATAATAGCTTTTTGCTTTGATCACAGCCTGCATTCAGTCAGGCACTGACATCACAAGCTTCTTCAATGTATCTAATGATATCTCCTGCCAAGCAGCTTGCATTTGTTCCCAAGGTGTGTCTTGCAAATAACATTAGATTTATAATTTTTTATCCAAAATATTCAATAGATGTCTAATAGAGTAGTTTTAAAATAAATTGTTTAATATAAAATAAGAAAAAAAAAACTTTTTTTAATATATTTATTTTACACCTAGTTTTAAATAATCAATATTTATTGTCTATTTATTTGGTGTTTATTCTGTATTTGAATTTCAGTGAGGTTTTTAGGAAAATCACCCCTGTTTAATACATTTACACACTACTGTTAGTGTGCATAAGTGTTAGGATAGGGGTGAATTTAAACTTTATTTTGATGTCTCATAATAGATAAAATAGTCCTTTTTCTAATACTTTTGCATAGTACTGCATATATATATATATATATATATATATATATAAAACGAGAAGATGGATATCTGTATTAACATTAGAAGATGAATAACACAGATGAATCACCCCTGTCTTAATACTTTTAGACACCAACGTTAGTGTGCAAAAGTATTAGGATAGGGGTGAATTTAAATTTTATTTTGATGTCTCATAAAAGATAAAATAGTCCTTGTTCTAATACGCTTGCACAGTACTGCATATATATATATATATATATATATATATACACGCTCGTCTCTCCCAAAACAAGAGAGAACTGTTGCTGGTTCGCAAAAGGTTACATAATAGAAGACTGAAGGGAAAGGATAAAAAGTCATAGTAGTTGTTAGGGAATGGGTAAGAGAAAGATGCAAAAATTGGTGTGAAGAGAGTTGCATGAGAGCAAATTGGAAAGTGAGAAGGATGATGGAAATCAAAGGAAAAAGAGATGACAGTTGACGTTGCATTTAAACTTGTGGAGATGGTAGCTATCAGAGAAACATGAACGCAAAAAAATTTCTATAGACAGGAATTACGAGAAAAGAAGCTGAAGAGGAGAAGGTGTGAATACACTTGATTGCTTTTACAATAAAAGTGTGCAAACTTGTTGCCGCTCTAGTAACTCGAGTAAATTAGCGTGGGGGGAAACCAAAAACTCTAAGCGCGTCGCAGCAGATTCCGTAAAACTACTTGCAAAGGAGACAGAAGGAAGCCACATCTCGTCAATCAAAATGTCCTGGCATGACACAGACCCGGCCTTTTTAGCAGTAGATTTAGCTATTATTTCATTATAGTCGATCCACTTAAGGTCACCTGAGAGATGGAGACCAAGGAGGCGTAGTGTATTCCTCTCAAGGATATTAGCCTGATCCATGTTGATGGCCGGTAAAATGATTGTCTGTGGTGGTGAAAGGATAGAAACATCGTTTTGGAAGCATTAAATTCATTTCTTACTCCAGTCTACAACTGACTCTTCTTCGAAGAGCAGCAGAAAGGTTTGTTTTGTCTGTATCGGCATATTTCTTAGAAAGGCAGTAGTAAATGATAGTATCTTCACTGCATATGTCTAATTAGGATCTGATTACATAAGGGAGATCGTTGACAGAAATCAGAGAAAGCGGAGGACGTAGGATAGACCTTAAGGGACACCCGCGTTCGTATGATAGCATTTGGAGGCCCGCCCGTTCAATACGACCTTCATTACGAAATCCGACAAGCGTCATGATATACCATGGTGCTTTTGCTTGCGCAGAATGCCAGCGTGTCAAATTCTGTCAAATGACTTGTACATATCCAGGGCAGCAGCTCGAGCTTCGCCGTTCTATTCAGAAGCATGATCTATGGACTCGTTACTATGTCCGCTTTAGACCTGTCAAAACATGCCATATTATCTTTCGGAGAACTGGTAGTGAGCTACAAGATGTTGAACCATTTCAGCATTCATGATGATCTCGAAAACATTTATAAAAATTGGTAGGAAGCTGATAGGACAATAATTGGATGAGGTCTGTGGCTTTTCATGTGTTCATAAAAGCCGGGTTATATATATATATAATCCAACAAATAATACCATTAATTAACAATTTCACAGTTACACACCAAATTCCTCAAAAGTCTAACGATCAAAACGAGACATTCATTAATTACCAATAACCCCAACCAACCCCCACGATAACAACGAACCAAATATAAACAGAGAATGATACCAAACCTTTATTTCCCCTGAAGAAGTTTTTAAATCCAAACACTGAAACAAACATATGATTGTAGGGAAGAGGACATATATACAAAAAATTGTGTACATGTTATAAAACAAAATTTATAATATATATATATATATATATATATATATATATATTAATCATTTCACCCCGAGCAAGCCGGAAATGCCACTGATGTGCAGGGGTTACATAAATGTAACAAGATTAATTAGAAAAGAGTGAGGAGTACAAACTAGTTAGAAAGGAACAATAGAAAGCTGAGAAAGCAGGTGCGATGACAGATACATAGGTGGAGAAAGGGAAGGTTATACAGGGGAGGGGAGAGAGCTAGAGGCCAGTGGTTAATAGATGAGTATTGACTTTGCTATAGATGAGTATTGACTTAGCAATAGATGAGTATTGACTTTGCAATAGATGAGTATTGAATTTCATACCAAGCAAGACAAAACCACTGATGGGAGCGCAGGAAATTGCAATGAGAGAAAAGGAAAAATTACAAAACAATTTACAAGAGGCATCGAAGACAGGAGAAAATGGGAATCAATGATATATAAATTGGCAAGTGTCATTGAAATATTTGGAGATTTTAGGAATTTTACGAGCCATTTCTTTCCCAACTCAGATATAGATCTGAGGTCCTTTCTAAGAGTAGCAGCACCGGAAAGCAGACGGTATTGTATCTTTGGATGTCTCACTCAAGTGAAGAACATATTCTCAATGTCCAAATATTTAAGTTAAAAAGTATAATAGAAAGATTTTAAACATTTCTGTATTAATTTGGACGCCCTTCCTTTTATCCCTGTGTACTTACATCTCCGGATGTTATTTGAGAACATGATACGTGTTCTTAAGTTTCTATTTTGACTTCGTAGCATAACATTGACTCTTTAGCAAAATATATTTGATATTATTTTTTTACGTCATGTATTAAGTTTGTTAAAGTTTATAAATTCATCATTATATTTAAAAAATTTTCCACTTCATATTCTGAATTTGTTTCTTCATGAATGTGCCATTTTATTTATTCCAATCATATTTCTCAGATTCAGTTTTAGAAACGTTTATCATGATGTTAGATTACTTTCGAAATTTGTTAAAGAATGCTGATTCTTTTGGTCTAGATCATACTTTATGCCAACTATGAGAATATACGTTATTTGCAGAACTCACTTAGGTTCAGTATTTTAAAAACTTGAGCGATTTAATCATGTTTGGAATGTGGCACCTCATAAACACATTTATTTTCTGTGCGAATTAAAAAAATGCAATATTATCATTTATCTTTTAAACACTAGAATAAAAAAGTTCAAGTTAAATTCAGTGATTTATTGTATAGGATGTACACGTTGGTTCGTCAGTTTACCACTGAAAAGTATTTATTTATCGGTAAGATCTTTAATGGTAAATAATTGTCTTTAACCCTCAAATGTTTTCAACTTTCACTATTTACATTATTCGGACCATTGTCCGTATCTTAGTTGCCATTTATAGGACCTTTCGACCGTAGTACGCTCCAGCCTTCTTCAAGTACTAGGCATTTCGAACCAAGCCTTTAATAAGCTCATTGCGGTATAACTTTCTTATTTTTGGTGCGAAGCCTGTTCTTGATAGTCATGAGTTATCTCCATCTAACCCGACTCTTTAAGATACTTTTTCACCGAAAATATCATACTTGAACTTGGGACGAATATCAAACCACCTGACATTCCTACATCGATGCAGGGAACTATGGTTTATCCCTGTTGGCGTCTTGAGTTTCCGTCAATTTAGGAGAGCCCGTCTAGTCACAGGAAAAGTCGGACACGTTCTAGTCCTAAAACGTATTTAGTATGGATGAAACATTACATTCCGATATCTCCCAGAGGCTCGAGACATTCCTCAACATGAATACTTATGAAGAAGACCGAAAAAAGAACCGGCAGGAATTGGACAAACCCTTCAGGCAAGAATTCAATGTAGTCAAAGTCCGCCAACTACGGAAACTAAATAGATAAAAAGATCTGAACGTGAAACATGAAGTCCATCACCTATCTGTGAAGGCAGTTTTTAACATCAATCAATATCAGCTGAGTGCTTCTGAAGAGTCAGTGCTTCTGAAGAGTCTCAACTTCGCAACAACCATCAGGCGGATAACATACTTAGACATCATTACCCGTATCGAAGGAATAGCCTTGAACATCTCTCAAGCTCAGGCGGATGTGCTTAGATGTAAAGTGAGACAGGCATTGGAGAAAGCCAAGCCACCCCAAAAATTATCCAGAAAGATGAGGAGCTGGAAATCAGGACTCTACAGAGGAAAGAAATCTTCATCATACTGCCAACTAACAAAGGCAATGTAACTGTACTAATGGACAAAAATGAATACACAAGAAACTGGAAGACTTCAGTAGATGAGGTTGCTATAGCAAGGTAAGGAAAGACCTCATGTTGAAAAGGGAAAGACAGCTGGCGCAGATTCTACAAAATAACAAGGATAACTTCCAGCCTAGGACAGACAGGCAGTTGTTTCAAAGTTACAGCAAACTACCTTAAATGTATGGTCTACTTAAGATTCATAAAGATGGTATTCCACTCAGGACAATTGTTAGAAGCTTAGACTCGGTGTGCCACCCTCTGATTCACTTCCTTGCCGATATAATTAACCCACTAATAGGAAAGCCTCCATCATATGTTCTAAACTTTGCCCACTTGGTGTAACTTATGAACGGTGCTCTGATTCAATGCAATAAGATGGTGAGCCTTGATGTAGTGAGTCTGTTAACGAAGTTAACCACGGTGGTGGCACTATTGGCAATTAGGGAGAGACTGGCCTCGGATATATCCCTAAGCGGACGTACCCGTATTCTACTACAAAACTTGATAGAGACGCTGAGTTTCTGCACACAAATACACTCGGATTAGGATCAGACATCTATCGACAGAGTTCAATACCAGGCTACAGCAGTGGTGACTGTCAGGTTATAGGGAGATAATTCATGACTACCAAAAAGAGGAGTTACCCAAGGAATCAGAATAACAAACACTAGTGATTGTAATAAAATCGGTTTCCTAGCAGCTGAAGAAAGTTGGAGCGTAGAACAGCCAAAACCTCGTACAAATGGCAACCAAGATACGGACAATAATCCGAATAATGTAAACAGTATAAATACCATCTCATCTCGAAAATATAAACAAGTTTTCAACAATTTAATGGCTTGAAATAAACGCATGATTTTACGAAATCTACATATATTTTTCGCTGATTTTAAGACAATTCTTAGTAAATAAATAAAAAGAAATGAATAAATATGATAATCCCTTCTAAGTTTTTAAGTGCTATATGACTTCAGGATCTAACTCTCTACAATTTCCTGAGAAACGGTTTTTTGTCACTTTCTTTAGAATTTCCGCATTAGTCACATTGCGTGACCGTTGATTGTTCAGCTTCTTTCTTTAAAACACATCCCTGTTGGGTTATATTTTTTCATTTGTGAAAAATGTATCCAGTGTTCAGCGCACATAAGAAATTAAATATAACCTAGTAAAATACTTTTTTGTAGTTTCTAATATTTTAATATAGTTTTTAATATAATTAAATCTAGTTTAATCGATAAATTAGATATATAAATATTAATATTGATATTACTATGAATAATTAATAATTAATATTAATGTTAATAAATGCTATTTTTTTTCGATCACACATTACTCAGGTTTTTTATGTTTTTTCTCAAAACGCCTTTACGCCTTTGAATTTATGCATCACATACCCCAGTGTTATCATAATATTGTCTTTATAATAAAATTAATGTGTTTGGTTTTATTTAGATGTGTCTGATATTTATGTCAGATCATTTGAAATACTTACTTGTACTTGTGTAGGAATTTGCCCTGGTCGAGTTAAGCCTGGTTATTCTTCATAGAATTTTTTGACTCCACAAGGGCTTCGAAACCGATTGTGGTAAAAAGATTATCCCGTACGTCTTACTGCAAGAAACTTGTTGTTAACCAAGGGTATAGAAACACAATCAGTCCTGTTATTTACCCACAGCTATGGTGGGCGGAGAGATGGATTAATACATTTCGCATGGTCACGTAAATAAATACTCGGCTCTCCGATTCCTCAAACGAATCCGCTGTCCGTTATTCCACTGTGCTTCGTATTAACCCTTTATGATGCACAAAATTTGGCTCACCATTTTGAAATTTCTACTTTGTTGTTTTGATTAGCAGTAAGCAGATTTAAATCTCCCAAGTTTTTACTTCCTATATCGAATCCAGGTCTGCATTAAACACACATAACCTTAGAGGTTAGTTCATTAATATATTGCATCATATATTTAATTCTTCTAAATCAATGTTTCTTTACCCATTATGAGATTTTTTAACGTTTTATTTCCTTAATGCGCCTCAAATTTATCATATGAATAACACGGAGTTACAATATTTCGAAAATGCACACTCTTTTCTTCTTTATCTGCAAAGGAAGACTACAGATTATTAAATGTAAAGATTCAATCACCAAAATATAATCCTCATGTGAATTCTTATCAGGTGACATGTAACCAACTCATCTGATTTTATTAGAAGATCAAGTGATAAGTGCTTTATCGACAATTTGTGAGGATTCTAAAAGAAAAAAGAATATGCGCTTCTCCAGTCACGTGTTTGTTATCTTTTGTTGCTTCATATTTTCATTCTATTTAAATCTATAATGCCTCACACAAGTGTAATCACTTGGTGTAATTTTTGTTGTATAGCAATTTTTGTTAAGGTTTCGTATTGTATTTTTAATTTAATTTTTATTTTCAGTGATAGAATAATTAAGAACACTGGCAAAAGATGCTGGCTGTGTTCAAGAATTAAACAATTTTCATTACTAAATAAAATCAACATAATAAGGCAAACAGAATCCTTGGTATTTCCAGGAGATAAGCAGAAAACGTTCGGAGTTAAAGATTATTTAGTGAGTTCTCAAAAACTCTATACTAAAAAAAAATGTCTCTTTTATGCATGCATGCAAAAATTAAAAGAATGCTGTAAGCGCAGTACGTTGTTTGTAATTTTTAATGAAGCGTATATAAAAAAGAAATTATTGCCGAAATACACAATTAAATATGTTAAGCTTTACCTTCAGTTTAAAATAAAGAGACATGAATCAAGCAACAATTATCGAAATCGCAGTTTTCCAGGTCTAACGTTGTAATTGTTATTTTTGAGAGATTAAATTTTTAATCGTTTTATAAAGTATTGTATGTGACCGCCGATATTCAAATATGAGAAAAGATCCTAAATAATGTTATGCATACATATAACAAATAAAAGTTTATTTTTCAACCAGTAGACATCAGCAACTGACCTCTCAGGTCTATTTTCGTGTGAACTCTTCATCCCATGGAAAGTTATTTTGATTTTCGTCTCACTGTAGGTGGTTCAAGTTATTGTCTAGTGGTAGATGTAAATTTAACAGGGTCGGTAATTTAATTAGTCTATGACTAGCAGCCATATGCCTGGTGTTATCTCATGCATCGATCCTAGCAATAACAGAGACACAATTCTTATGCCCCTTTGTGATATAATCGGAAACTAATTTTGTTGCAGAATTTATAACAATGTGAACAATGGCAATATGAAAGACAAAAAAGAAAGCCAAGACTTCTACTAATTATAATCTTTAGGATTGTGATTATGATAGAGTTTTACATAATATTTTGTTCAGAAATCCCTGTTTAAATATTAATAAGAGAGATTAGTCATTGACAATGTTGAAAAGAAACATTTACAATGACTACGGTAAAGAGGAACATCACTGTAATTGTTTCAAGTTAAAATAGAGCCTGTAACAGAATCGATTCAGTAATTTAACCGATCATGAGCTGGCATTTCGGCTTCAGTCATTTTTTTCATCGAAGTATGTAGATAATGTGGTTGTGCGTTGTGGAGCATTGGATATCGGCTCGGAACGAGAAATCGCGGAGCCGATTTCGAATTCCAGCTGAATTCATTGCATTTACTTACGCGCAAATACCCTTGAGAAAGGTATTAATCCGTCTATTCCTTCCAGTTATGAGTTAAATAACATACAGATTGGGTTCTATAGCCTTGGTCGGCAACCAGTCTACCGCAGAAAGCAATGGCAACCTACTGCGGGATAATCTTCTTCCCAGTCAGTCATGTCTCTTTCGAGACATGATCGCCCATGCGTGTATCACGTATGGCACTTAACTGACTGACTGATGTAGATAATACCAGAACTTCAAATATCCCCACCCTACAATGTAAAGACGAGATCGTCCGTCCCCTGCAAGTTCGTACAAAACCAGAAGCGAATTTCCTTTGTATTTCTACAAATATTTTCCTAGAAACTACGCAGAGAATGTTTTTTTATTTCCCAATTCTCCTGCCTTCATGAAGGTAAACCTTATATGAGATTGGCAACTACGATTCACAGTTTTACTGTTGAATTAGCTAGAGGCAGCCACCACTGCTATTCTCTCAGTTTATTTTTCTTGCACATCTTACCACTGGAACCCATCTTGATTTCTTGCTTTTCCGATAACAACAATATTCGAAAATTAATATGCAACGTCAATAACCATATTCTGCCTTCCTTAAACATGGTCACCACTATCTCCTTCTCAAACTTCCCCATTTTCAGTCATCTTTACTGTTATTCACTGTAACTCCCTGAGTTCTAGTGACATTATCGCTTTCCTTGGTGTGAATCAATTTTGTTTTTGTTTTGTTTTTTTTTTATCATATCACCCCGAGCAAGGTGGGAACGCCATTTATATGCAGGGGGTTTCATAAGAGTGAAAGGATTAGAGAAGAATGAGAAGGACAAACCAGTTAGAAAGGAGCAAGAGAAGGATGGGAATACAGGTGTGATGTCAGTTTCGAAGGTGAGAGAAATGAAAGGGATCTACAGGACAGTGTGAAAAGAAATAGGGTCAAGTCGTTAAGAGATGGGAATTGACCTTGCATTTAAATTCCTGGAGGTTGTAGCAGTCAGGAAAACAAGAATAAGGAAGCGAGTTCCACAAGCGGGAAGTGCAGGAAAAGAAGCTGCAGGAGTAGAATTGTCGTCTGCATTTGGTTGATATAACTGTGAATGGGTGAGACCCAGAAACATTAATTAAATTATATTATTCTAATCAATTAGCGCTACAGAATCACAAAGTACCGTTCAAAATTACAGAAACTGAATCACTTAAAATCGTACAGCAATAGCAACAACAAATATCGTTATTACGAAATTAAAATAATGACATAACAAGGTGAAACGGGCTACACTGCTTGAGAGAAAAAGTAAGGATGCCCCCAATCATTACTGGACATAGCAACGATTACTGGACTTGAGTTATCTTTTTCTTTAAACAATATGTTTTAAATATTAAGATTTTATAAATTTCAACCGGAAGTAGCATTGTCGCTCGGTCAATGTATGACGGAGTAAATGAAAGCTTAAATTGAATAGTAGCAGCTTTTCGATCAATGGATGACAAATATTTTTAATAGCTGAATAAATAATATTTCCTTCAACATTCGAGATGAGGTAAACAGACATTACACTTAGTATTTACTTACCGCTCCACACAGTGTCAGTTAATGATGGAAGCCTAAACATGTACGGACCAGTTAAAAGAATAGCCCATCCACCGAAACTTTATTCCTACCGGATCCTCCACATTAAACAGTAAGGGAAATATTGCCACATAAAGCTGTTACGTGGGACCGGCAACGTTAGAAATATATATATATATATATTCATTAATATATTCACTATGCCCGAAGACATACAGACAGCTGAGTTACGCTCTGTGCTAAGATAGAACCCATTTGCGAGAGATAAAGTAGTTTTGTTTTTATTTGAAGTAAGATACTACATATTGGTTCCAATTCTATAACCATGGAGCAAAGGATAGAAAAACGTGTGTAGCAGCGACTGTCTATTTACCATTAACCTTCCCACAGAGGATGGATTTTGCATAAAGCTGGCTTGTAATGTAGTATTTCGTTCAGGTATGCTCGGGCACAAACGTCTGTTGCACCGTGCATAATCAGCATCGGGGTTCTTTCTGGATTTTCCCCCGACAGAGAGGCAGACAGTCCGATGTTTTGGATTGGGTGGTACACACTGGCAAGTAACAATGACTGTTTGTTTTCATAGCAGGAAACAACTAATATGCAACTAAATTTCGTGATGAAGATTAATGATACGACATTTAACCACAACTCGATGGCAAGGGATAGATGAAAATCATGACTCGAATAGTAATCGATGTTCTGTAAAATGAAGGACGTATCTTTTGTTTTAAGCAGCAACTAGGTCCCACCCTTTTACTGTAAAACCGATATATTGTAAACGCTAATTCTTCTTCAGCAGCTTCTTTTCTCGCACTTCCCGCCTGTAGAATTCATCTTCGCTTGATTGTTTTCCCGACAGCTACAATCTCTAAGAATTTAAATGTAAACTCAATAGCCATCTTTTATCTCACTAACTTGAATCCTCTCCCTAATGCTCTTTTCTCCATCCACCCCACTCTCATCAGTATTTTCATCCTTCTCAGACTCTCTTCCTGGCAACCCTAATAACCTGTTACTCTTCCTCCGATGTTGACACCTGTACAACAGTCGCATTAAAATGCCTTGCTTGGGGCGACACGGTTATGAAAATAATTAACGGCTTACAATTAATGTTATTCGCGAAATCGAATACAACCTCTTTCCATCACAGATTATTCCTGTCGCTGAAATAAACGCATATAAGAACATAATGCGATGGGATATATCACAATTAGATATGCGTATAAACCGTTTCTATCTGACCTTAATAACGTAGCGGGTAACGGTATAGAAGGTGTATAGGCGAGCCGAATTCAAATTCCGACAGAGACATGTGTAAACTTTCGCAGCAAATAATTTCGCAAATCATTATCTGGTCATTTCTGATCATGAGTTGAGATCAAAATAGCAGTGTAGATTGTAATCTGTAACTTTTAGTTGTATACGATCTAGGAAAAGGACAACACTGAATTCAAAGTGTCTGCATGGCGATGGGTACTGTCTTTATCATAAGTAATAGCTTCAATTGGCAGATTATAAAGAATAAAAAATAGTTATGCTCGTTTATGCTTTGAATGGATAGGACATTTCAAAATATGTCAAAATAAATATCCTTTAGCTTCTAGTCTATCTACAATTACAATAAAACGCGTCACTCAAGAGATAATAGTTTATTCTGAGGTAAATTAATGGCTATATATGTAGATTTAATCGGTACGAATGACTTTGATATATTTAGGTAGGGAAAAACAGAGAAGAATGAACACGTTATATTTAGTGATT
Source organism: Ascarosepion bandense (assembly GCA_037127315.1). Lineage (NCBI taxonomy): Eukaryota > Metazoa > Mollusca > Cephalopoda > Sepiida > Sepiidae > Ascarosepion > Ascarosepion bandense. Next base: position 2,684,126 of record JBBBDQ010000122.1, on the reverse strand, counting down.
GAAGATGACAGGCAACAATCAAAAGGAAAATAACATCCCAAAACAAAAAGAACAGAGAACAATTTTAGAGAAGAAAAAAAAACAAAAACAAAATAAAACTGTACAAAATCGAAGCGAAGAATTTAGTAAGAATAATTTGATGTAAAATTGAAGAGAAATGATAGAATTATTCCCAGTCCAACGCAGAGAAAGAGAAAAGTGTTCTGGTGATATCATTTGTGTCGGAATTTGATTGGAATTGAAAAGAATGAAAAAATATTGAAAACAATGCAAAAAAATAGATGAATAAAAAGAAAAAAGAATCTCGACAACCGAAAAGTAAAGTCAAAAGTTAAATTCAATTAAAAGAGACCTGTGCATACACCTTGAAAATCTGAAGGCAGATTCAGTTAAAAAGAATTAAATTAGATTAAAACGTATCAATGGAGTAACTAACTTTAAAGTTCGCATAGCAATATACTAATGGCTCTGAGTGACGTAGAGAGAAAAAATGGAATTTCAGTTCAAATTATAAAAAAAAGTACTTTTCTTAATAAAGTTTTCTCTCTGCATGCCTCGAGAATTATTCAAGAGGAATCCAGTAGAAATTTGCAATTCTGGATTAGTAGGTTTGTATGAATGGAAGAGATGTTATATGAATATGATGAGCATAAAAAAACATAACGTTTGATATTTATTTTAAGAATTCAATCTTAAGGCCATCAGGAAAGCGTCTAAACAACATCTATTCCATAAACTTTCTCTTTTTTGGTTATTGAATGCAACTTGCTTTTTACATACCTGGTCATGATCTATTACATGACAGAAACATTTTACATTTCAGGACCTTTTTATTCCTGGTCTCTTATACACCTATATTTTGTCAAACATTTTAAATTGCCACCAGATATAAAAATTGAGAAAGATTGTGATGCTACAGAGCACATTAGATGAGCTTTAAACTGTTTCTATCTGAACTTAATGACCTAGTTATTAACGGTATAGATGTTACTATAACATGAACATGGATTTGATCAGATTTGATTGAAGTGGCTTGATTTGTTCGCCATCAGAAGTTTATTATTTTAATTATTTCACCCCGAAGATGGATGGTGATAATGGCACAAGGACTCACTGGGTTTCTGAGAATGAAACGCACTAAATAGAGATTGCGTAAAGAAATTCAGATTGGAGGTGGCAGGAACATATAGTCAAATTTGCGAGAAAAGAAATTACGTCTAAATACAGAAGAGATGTGTGATGTAGGCGGCTCAAAAGTAAGAACTAGGTGACACCTAGTTGCTAATCTTGTAGCACATTTAAATTCATGCAGTCGACGAAGAAAAACTGACTCAGAAGTATCAACGTAATTGTCGTGGATATATTTGTAGAAAAGTCAGAAGGAATCCCGCATCATTTCGGTGAGAAAGTCACTGATGCTGTGATGTCTAGTCTGGATAGATTACATTACATTATCTTCTTTAAAATGTGTCCAAAATTTCATGAAGAACACAAGACAAGATGTTAGAGCAGTAGTCAATACACAGAAGAATGTTAGATTTAAAAAAATGTGTAAGTTGCACCTTGACGAGATGTAGTGGGGTCTACCCTTTTTAAAGGATAATAAACACGTCTAGATTATACATACACAGATTCATAGAATATTATAATACAGCATCCGTCATCTTCGGACGTGGACATACTAATTTTACTACGGCTTCTCTTCAGAGTCATTGTATATATCCGTCTTACTAACTGTATTACTGGATTCCTAACCTGCGTTCAAGTTTGTATTCATTACGTTGATATACTTATTTTTCTATGTCAAATTCTGTTTGTTGTTTCTTTAGTTGTGCAGCTCCCGTTCCCGGGATTCGCACCACAAGAAAAACTCTCTGTAACGAAACAGTTAGATAACATTCCTAGCAAGAGACTTAGCATTTAATGATATATAATCTCTCCACTTCATGTCAGTTGAAAACGTACACTGCCAAGGTGCACAATTTTGCTCTCCTGAAGATTATCAAGCAGAAAACCTTTATGATGTGAAATTACTGCTGTTTTTTTTGGGGGGAAATGTTAGAATTTACAAACCATTCCTGTCACTACACTGATTGGGGTCTTTGCCATAAACAGTTGCAAGTTTTAATTTGTTGGAGCTATCTGACTGGATACTAAGACAAGTGCAAGTAGTAGTGTCATCAGCATAAATACCTAGTTTGTAAATGCTAGCATCGCAATTGTCATGTATGAATATGTGAAACAATGTAAGCCTAGGGATATAGCCCTGGGCAGCTCTTGCATTAATGTGAAACAACATAAAAGCGTAACAAGTCAACAGGGATTTCATTAGATCATTTCTTACAAACGACCTCATAACGCCAAATATTCTTCTAGAGAAACCGTAGCACTTGATTTGGCAGAAGTAAACGTATCAAACCCTACCAAACACCTTTCAGATATCAGAATCCACAGACCGAGCTTCGCCGTTCTCATTTAAAGTTTAACAGGTCATATTATTTATCCAAAGATAGGCTCCATGAAGGCATATGTTTAGCCAATTTCATGTTGATTAGTGTAATAACACTGACAATAAAGAGCTAAGTGTTTAATTAAGCGATAGTTTGAGAAGGCAGAAGTTTCTCCAGAATTCTTGAAGGCAGCAACTGTAGAACAGGACTTCCCATGAGCGCGAAATAAAGCAGCGACGTAGCATTTATTCTAACGTTTGTAGAGAATAAGAGCCAATTCAAGAACGTAATTAACAGCAGCGATAGCGTAATAATGGTATATCTTATAATCATGTAATACACACATGATGAGGAACAGAGAAAAACACACGAGATACTAGATTGGCAACTAGGTCCCACCCTTTTACAGTTAAACAAATAAGATGTAACCGTAAATTCTACTCCAGCAGCTTCTTTTCTCGCGCCTCCCGCCTGTGGAACTCCCTTTCACAAGTCTGCTTTCCCGACAGCTACAATCTCCAGGTGTTTAAATGTAGGGTCAATAGACACCTCCTATCACACTAACTCCCAACTATTCTCACAACACTCTCATCTACCCAACCCTCATTCTCGGCATCCTTACCCGCCTATCACCCACCCTCTGTCATTTCCTATATTTAATCATCCTTTCTCCACTCTACGTAGCCCCCTGCGCAGTAGTGGCAGTGACATTTGGGTGAAAAGTGACTTTGGGTGAAACGTTTATATAAAAAATATATATATATAAGGCATATCATACTTAGCTACATAGTGTAAGTAGCTGGCTGAACAGAGTTTAGGTTTGATAACATAAAGACAAAATTTGGTCTATTAGCAAAAAGTGAGATAAGAAAAGATATGAAATTATTAAATTAATTATATTACTGTAGACTACAAACAATTAGGTAAAATCAAAGTGGTTTTGGAAATGTTTAACGAAGATAAATATTTCTTTGAGGAAAAGTGTGTATGAATGAACGAGGTGATCGACTTATATTTGCGAGTGCGTTGAGATTTTGATATCTGCGCCAAGTGTAGTTTTCAGAGGATCCAGAATCACGATGAAAATCTGTGAAAACATTTTAGATTTGCACACTTCATGCGTTTCCTGTTTTATGTCTTCCAACATAAAATAATCGTGTTCTTTGGCCAGACATGTGTATCAGGATTCAATCTTATTTTGAATTTCAGCCCTTATTATTTAATTGCTTATATACCTGTTATTGGTATCAACATGATAACTATATTTCCAATTTGAATTAAAAATCGCATATATATGTACCCCAAGTGTGGAAATAGCATAGATACACTACCCTCTGATCTTGATAAATATGAAGCCACTGATTTAGTATCTATTATAATTTATTGACTACTGACTACTGAACTCCCATTAGTGTTGATATTGCGAGCCAGAGAAGCGAAGCTGATAGAATTCGTCAACTGTGGAAAAGACTGAGCAACGAACAATGAGAAGCTGTAAGACACCTAAAAGCTACTCGCCGATGAAAAACTCTGGTTAACTTGAATCAATCCTGACGTGCAGAAATAATGCAACACTATTATCAACAACATCGTAAAGTTTGATATAATTTACCGAAGGATAGAAGAGGGGAGATTTTACAGCAAAAGTCTCAACAACATCATGAAGGCCGAAAAAGTTTGTTATTAAAAGAAGAACAAATATTATAGATCTGATTGTTAATTCACGCATATTAGAATGGCAAAATCGACTGAGAAAGACATTAAATGTGTCCAGGCAACCTAATATTGACGCTTTTCTCCAAGTAGACGACAATGTTTCCCAATCCAGTTTTAGCACCATGGAATAATGGTGTCGATTCTGTTGCTCTCTGATGTTGATGGCAAAACAAAAAAAAAAGAAATAAGTGGAAGCTGATCCCAGTTTTGGTATCCCTAATATACCAGAACTACATAAAGATCTCAGTTAGGTATATATCAATGATACAACTATTTCTAAATATTTTCCAAAAAAATATTAGACGTATCAACTGTGCTATGTTAATGTGTATCATGAAAGGTTTTGAATTCACGTATTCTGGAAGAATTGCAAATTTTTGGATTCACGTTGTTGAATACATATTAATTAGTCCTCTCAAAAATATTGCAAATAAACCACCTTTATTTCTTTAATCGTATTTTTACGAACTAGATAAACAGATTCGACAACTAATGAAAAGGCTTTTGGGAAATAATAATGTCCGAAATAGTGAGGATTAAATTTTACGTACTACTTATTCTTCAATGATTAATCAAGATAATTCATATTTGAGATTTGTTTGCCTGTTTAGGAACATCTAGAAAATCTAGAAAATGTTCCAGAACATTTTACTTGGCCTTATGACTGCCAATAAATAAAGCTTATTCATAATCTAACGTTGCAATAATTGTATGCTAGGTGTACCTCTAATATGTAAACTTGCTTAACTAGTTAAAAGTCAGGCATCTAGGAAGTAAATTTTTACGTGCATATTTGTTTTAGCAGATGTAATTTATTAAGACATACATGTATATTTCAATACGTCTAATTCAATGAGTTTCTAAACAATTATATTATTCGTATTACTTTTATTTAACGATACAGGTTTTATAATAAAAAATACGAGTGACTTTCATCAATACCATGTGATTTGTCACATCTAAATAGAGCTTCATGTCAGTCAGTTAAGTGCCATACGTGGTAAACACTTGGGTGATCATGTCTTGAAAGAGACATGACTGACTAGGCAGAAGATTATCCCGCAGTAGGTTGCCATTGCTTTCTGCGGTAGATTGGTTGCCAGCCAAGACTACAGAACCCAATCGGTCCTGTTATTTATCCCATAACTAGTAGGAAGAGACGGATTAATACCTTTCCCAAGGTTATTTGCCCGTAAGTGAATGCAATGAATTCAACTGAAATTTGAACTCGGCTCCCCGATTTCTCGTTCCGAGCCAATATCCACTGTACCACAAGGCACATCCGTAGAGCTTAATGTAAGCCCACCATTAACCAGTTGGAAATAGGAGTACAGAGTTAACAGAAATGGTATATCGCTAATGGTACAACACTACGATGTGTAACATAATAATTAGAACTCTGCTGATAGAGTTTATAGATTTTTATTTTCGCTAATATAATCAGATGTCATTGTCGCTTGTTTTCTTTATAAAATAATGTATACTTTAGTTTTTCATTCAATATTTATAACTGTAATTTTATGGAATATTTTCCCTATTTACTTGCTGATTTACTTAAAACTGTATTACACACTTTCATTTTATATACTTTAATATTTTATTGATCGAGGTGTTTTTTTTATTTTTGTAATTTATACATCATCATCATAATCATCATCTTCTATATCATTATCAGTCTCATTCTTGTTTGTGAATATATAACCATACATTTATTTGGAATACCTAAGAAAAATTAAATTATGTTTAATCTGTCAGCATAAGTAGACCTGTCGAATTGCTTCCTTTTACATGTTAAACTATCAATGCTAGTCCAGTTAGAAGGGATTAGTTTAGTTATGGAAAGGTTGTTGTTAAATTAATCAAGGAAACTGAAATGATTGCCATATCATCACCAAATTGGTGCATACATAGCTATGAATGCCAGTTTAGCAGTGGCAGATAACCGTAGAGTGTAAAAGAATCATAATCAGTGTTTTTACAGATGTCTTCGTTTATTTGTCAGTTAGCTGGTCACCTGTCAGATACTACTGGGTACATCGTACAAAAAGCATTTGTAAAAAATGTAATGAACTGTTGCATGATAAAGATGTTGTTACTTAAAAAGGCCGTGTTGATAGAAGGTTTGTCTAACAATGTTGTGTGTCTCTTATACTGACAAATAAGCCACATAAAGAATATGATAGATACAAATGAACAGAATTTGCATACAGTGTGGAAATAAATACAACGCAGCTCTAAAATTAATGAATACAGAAAAAAAGAATACAGGCCGAGGCACAAATTGATCAGAAGGTGCTCCAGTGTGAAGTCTTTTACCATTTTGCCTAATTAGATGTGCAAAGCTATAATCCGTGCTTGATAATAGAAGCAGATCAACGTATTCAGGCTTGATGTGCAGAACTAAGAATTTTGAACAAAGCAATAATTAATTTGACAGATCATAGATTTTATCTTGTTGTTCTTAGTGAGAATAAAGAGAAAGATTATGAGAATGAACAAGACTTGCTGTGACATATTCTTCATTCCTAACAACTAAAGTTTTTGGAATGAGAAAAGCTATAAATTAAAATTAAAATTTATAATAAATTGTAAGTTATTATCTTTGTGAAATAGTTTCAGATACTTGCAAATTTGATACTTTGTGTTCTTATCAGACCAAGAGACGTTTTGCAATATTAGTATCAAGTTTGTGACTGATTTCACCTACTTATCATTGTTGAGATTCACTAGCTTTTTCACGTATGTTTACAATTTACCTAATGACCTATTTAGCAGAAGTTGTACTCGAGGAAAAATATGTTTTTTGTCTCTGAACTGCGTATGTTCCTTGTCGCTAATAAATAAGGTACGATGTAACCAAAGTCATTAGTTTTTACTCTAACCTTAATTATCAAGTATAGTCTTGTTAGATGAGGAAGAACAGTGAGTAAACTAAGAGCGAGGAAGCATAAAATTGTCGCTGGAGTTACAGTCAACTTTGATTAGTGTAAGAAGAGAGGCAAGTGAGAGTACATTTATAAACGTAAAGTGGTATTTTTTTATTTACATTATATACATTATTCAGAATATTGTTCTTATCTTGGTTGCAATTTGTACTAGGTTTCAGCTGTTGTACGCTCCGGCTTTATTACGGATGTGCGTTGTGGTACAGTGGATATCGGTTCGGAACGAGAAACCGGGGAGCCGAGTTCGAAATCCCGTTATATCCATTGTATTCACTTACGCGCAAATACCCTTGGAGAAAGTATTAATCCGTCTCTTCCTTCCAGTTCTAGGTTAAATAGCAGGACAGATTGGGTTCTATAGCCTTGGTCAGAAAGCAATGGCAACCTACTGTGGGATAATCTTCTGCCCAGGCAGTCATGTCACTTTCGGCACTTAACTAACTGACTGGCCCTTTATTACGATTACTGGAGTATAATATAATCGTTCCTTGGGCGAAGCCTCTTTTGGCAGTCAAAACTTATCTCCCTCTAACCCGACTCTAAGTTATTTGTTCACCACTGCTGTAATCTAATATTGAACACACAACACTCTGGGTCAAGTGACTAGAAATAACCAATGCCTATATTTACTGGGTCATATGTCTTGAAGGATATGAGCAACCGAATTACTGAGATTTATCAACTTAATATTCAGTAACCATCTTTTTACCTGTGTTCATATTAAATTCATATAAAATTTCGAAATACTTAAATATACTTTTCCCAGGGCCACGTCAATATGTGTGTTTGTGTGTGTGTGTGTGTGTGTGTGTGTGTGCGCGCGCGCCCTGTCAAAACACTGAATATGTATGCCAGCCTCTTGATGGTAATGGCGAAATTCGAACTATTGCTCTTGATATCTCGACAGCGTTTGACAGGGCTTGTCATGCTAGCATTCTGTGCAAGCTCCGTGTCTCTGGTATTTATGGAGGAATGTTTTTTTAATAAAATTGTTCTAATAAAATCGCGCAACGAAGTCGTCCTGAACGGGCAAACTTCACACGTATGCGAGTGACATATATGCGCTATCCTTGGTCCTACGATATTTCTCGTTTTCGTCAATGATCTTCCTGATGTCATCAATTCCCAAGTAGGCACCTATACCGATGAAACAACCTTTATTCCTGCCTTCATATAATTTCTGGGTGATACTCTTGAAATGGAAACGCCAATCTGTGGTTGAATGGAGCAAGGAATGGCTTGTAAATTTTAATGTTTGGAAAGTAAAACTGTTCTTTTTTAACTACCATAGAGAAAATTTCCTCCAGCCATTAGCATTGATGAGGCAAGTTTTCTAGAGAGAAACGCACTTAGCTTCAGTTTTTTCAAGCTACCTGAAGTGAAACGAATATATCGGATTTCTAGCTGCATCTACATGTTAGGAAATTTTGTTCTCTGTGTCGGGTCTGAAAATTTTTTTCCCGCCAGAATCAATCTTGCACATATATTAATTTACCCATAGATTTTGCATTGAATACTGTTGCCATATCTGGCTAATCATGTCAAGGTTCTCGACAAAATCTCAAGAATGCAATGTAATCAGTCCTGACTTGGCATCTTGAATTCAGTCAATATTTCAACAATGTGACGCGGCTTTCCTTATACCAAGGGCCGGAATTCACACTCTAGATTGAATAATTTGTGTCATATCTTCTTTAGTATAATTAACTATTATTTAACTAGAATGCTGAAATTTCACATATTACTCCAGATCGTTCAATTCCTTTAGAGTGGTTTACATTAAATATAAAATCCACCATTTCTATCATTATCATGAGATCACAAGGCTAAATATGAAAAAAAAAACCCGGATATATTTGCCAAAAGATCTTATGTCACAATGTATCAATTTCGTTTTTCTTATTATTATTATTCAATATAAGATAAAGATCTACAAGCAGAAATCATTTGACATTGAATAAACTACTAAATTAATTTCGAAAAGGGATGCAACTTTCAATGATTAAACAAAACTTCGTAATTAAGAGGATGGCATCAAAAATTTGACCACTAGTATATATATATATATATATTTAATCATTTCACCCCGAGCAAGGCGGAAACGCCACTGATGTGCAGGGGGCGACATAAATGTAAAAAGATTAATTAGAAAAGAGTGAGGAGGACAAACTAGTTAGAAAGAAACAATAGAAAGCTGAGAAAGCAGGTGCGATGACAGATACATAGGTGGAGAGAAAGGGAAGGTTATACGGGGTGAGAGCTAGAGTCCAGTGGTTAGTAGATGAGTATTGACTTTGCATTTAAATTTCTGGAGGTTGTAGCCGTCAGGAAAGCAAGAATATGGGAGCGAGTTCCACAGGCTGGAAGTGCGAGAGAAGAAGCTGCAGGAGTAGAATTGTCGTCTGCATTTGGCTAACCTGACTGTGAATGGGTGGGACCCAGTTGCCAGTCTGGTTGCACGAGTAAACACCTGTTGAGGAGGCATCAGTGACTTAAGTTCGTCTGAGCAGATGCCATGAAAGTATTTATCGAACAGACAAAGGGAGGCCACATTTCGTCGGTGGGGAAGTGGCTGCAGTCGAGCCGCCAGATCACTACATTACAGTCTCTCCTTTGGAGCCTGTCAAGAACACTGAGGAGAACGGCAGGGGCACCTGACCATAAATGGCAGCAGTACTCCATGCACGGACGGATGGTTGACTTGTATATATGCAGGATGCATTCAGGTGGAAAAAAAATCCTGGATCGACATAGTGACCCAACCTTCTTAGCAGTAGATTTTGCTTGGATTCAATATAGTGGTTCTATTTGAGGTCTGAGGACAGGATAAGTCCGAGGAGGCGTAGTGTATTACTCTCCGGGAGAATCGCTTGTCCATGCTTATGGGAGGCAGGAGAGGTTGCCTGCAATGGTTGACAGACAACAGCTTGGTCTTAGATGAATTGAAGTTGACAAGCCACTTCTTGCCCCAGTTTACCACAGAGTGTAGATCCCGTTCAAGGTCAGCAGCGAGATTATGTCTGTCCGCCTCGACAGGTTTCTTATATCTGCGTAGATGCCTACTTGGGACTTGATCTCATCTGCGAGGTCGTTGATGAAAATAAGGAAGAGCGTCGGGCCCAGGATAGAGCTCTCTGGGACACCAGCGTTCGTGCTGTAGGACGAAGAGGCACGCCCATTCAGAACGACCTTCATTTTGCGGTTATTTAAAAAAGATTGGATTAGGTCAATACCATAACCGCGTCGTTTGCATAGGAGGCCAGGGTGCCAAACCCTGTCGAAAGCCTTGGAGATGTTCAGAGCAACCGCGCGAGCCTCGTCAGACTCATCAAGGGCCTGTAGCATGTACTCCGTTACGGTTGTTAGCAGGTCGGCCGTGAACCTGGCAAAGCGGAATCCATATTGAACAGTTTGTGAGCGGTGAGATGATGAACTATTTCAGCATTGATTATAGCCTCGAATACTTTCCCAAATATCAGTAGAAGACTGATAGGGCGATAGTTGGATGGGTCCGAGGGTTCACCACAATTCTTAAATACAGGAACGTCTGAAGAGAACTTCCAGCATGCAGGAAAGCAGGAAGCAGAAAGGCAGTAGTTAAATAGCTTAGAGAGGACAGGAGAAAGTTCAGGACCACATTTCTTAAGGACTATCACCGGGATTCCATCGTCTCCATATATATATATATATATATATATATATATATATATATATATATATAGGTACTCCTAGATATTCAATTTAACTTCCATCCAGACATTGTCAAAATTTTTCCACACACTATAACATCAAGAAATCTCCTCATCAACCGAACAGAAATACACACGCAGGCAAAACGGTTGTGCCAGTATTACAGATCACCACAAGGTCATATCTTCATCGACACACAAAGCAAAGATCTTCACTTCAATCTTTGCCTCAAACTCAGCGTTAGATTACAAACGTCATCCTCTCCCCATTTTCCCCCAACTCACTGAGAAAATCAGAGTGCCACTTAGATGTTAGCAAACCAAATACATCCGCCCCGTCTTCTATCAGCGAGAAATATGTATCACTCAAATATCTTCCTCCCACTACTCTATGGAAGTGACTCCTAAGAAAAACATTCCCAGGTAACTACAATCTTAACCTGTTCAAGTCTAGATCTAAACGTTATCTTTCCTTCCTATCTATAAAAACTACCCCTTAACGTAACCCTTAACGACCTCGAGTGGTCCCTGTGCCTCGTACAGAGTGAAGCTTGAAGTAAAAAAATTCTCCATCAGAAATAAACCACATTAAAACGTGTGTGTGCGTGTACGTGATTGACACCAGCAAATAACATATAGACTGAACAGAATGTCATGTAAGTAAGGAATCTTTGTTAGAAAAGAAACAGATCTGCAATGAATCTAATATAAACTGAGCGCAACTTATGACATACCAATATAGGTGTTGCACGTTGTGTCATAACAGATAGAGAAAACATGAGCATCAAACTGGTTACATGTTCCAAGTTGTTAAACTAATTTAATTTTTAACGTGAACACAATTGACAGCATGCATGACAAGAGCTATATAAATCATCTCGTCATATGGACATTATTTATATTTATAAATCTAAATTTGTAAATCAGAAGAAGTACAGATTTGTCAACTATGACTTCCACATTATCCCATCGCTAACGTGACTATTTTATAAAGGAACATTTCAGCTCTCATATTACTTCTCAATAATGACCATATATTGTCAATCAGTTGCAGAACAAGTGGATCATGTTATGACAGTGATAATATAAGCCGTTTCATATGAAGTAAATATTTTTGATTTGTTGACCGAGTAGCAAATAATATTGACAGTTTAAATTCATCAACTTTTTCTATTAAAACAATTAGCATTTTGAAGTCCCGTAACTGTTATCCATCATTAAATTGATGGGTTATTTCTTCCTAACTTATTGCGCAAAGTAGTAGGGACACTAAAATCAAGCAGGTACAAAAATTGAAATACCTAAGAAGTGTACTAACAGAAGATGGAAAGTGCGACACTGAGGTCCGAAGGCGAATTGGCATGGCGAAAGAAGCATTCCAGAAGTTGAGTAAAGTATTAAGAAACAGGACAATTTCACTAGAAACAACCAGGAGAGTACTGGATTGATATGTGATGTCGGTTCTTCAATATGTCACTAAATGTTGGACAATATCTTCGAAGATGAAAGAAAAAACTTGAAGCAGCTGAAATGTTATTCGACAGAAGGGACCATTGACCAAACATGTGAGAAATGACGAGTTTTTGGAAAGGATGGAGACGAAAAGGAAATTAATACTGAGCATCAGGAAGAGACAACTAAAGTTACTTGGACATGCAATGAGGAAGGACGACTTGGAAAACTTGTTATTAACAGTCCAGATAGACGGAAAACGACACAGAGGAAAGCAGTGGATAACATATTTAGAGGACCTGAGCAGGTGAATGACGAAACGAGGGTTGCGTTGCACAACAAGAGAAATCGTGCTACGAGCCACCAGGGACAGGCAGATTTGGAAAGCCATGATCGCCTACGTCCTAAAAGGACATAGCACATAAAAGAAGTGTTTAACTTCCACATCTTAGTTATGGTATTTTTTTCTCTTCGAAGAAAATCCGTATCTTCTGTCTTCTTAATTCTTGTTATTTTATTGTCCTCTCTCTTTAATAGTAGTTTTTTCTCATATTCATAGTGAGAGAACCTCTTTCCTCTTAGTTGCTTTAATGGCTTGCTTGGGGTGAGATTATTTTTAAAAATATGGCATGCAATTTTGTCTTACTGTTTTATATTGTCCTCACGTGATGTGTCCTCTCTTCTTTAGTGAAATATCATCATTCCACAAGACTTGAAGATGTCGGATTTTCACTAATATAAACATATTTCACAGGCTGAAAGCCGTTTAAACCAGTGATCTGAGAAGGTGATTGTATACAGCCGACATTTTAAATATTTCTGAACGTATTTGGTGACAAGTATGATATTTATATGTCAAACTTGATCTGATGAGAGCTTTTATGTTAATGTTTTGGATTTGTAGCAATTTGATGTGTTCAGAGAAGCTTATTCCTTCTTAAATTTTCTTCTCATTTACTGGAGTTCTTATAACACAAAAATTGAACCTTGGTATTTGAAGTGTTTATTATTTAGTAATTCTACATACTGGATTTTTAGAATGGATTTAGGGCATGTGCCATCAGACATTTTATTTTATTCCATACAATAATTTCTATTTTAGAAATATTTCAAGGGCATCTCCTTTATCTAAGGTATCAGGAATTATGCCATAGTTTTACGGTATGCTTAAAGTAAAATGCATATTTCGTGAACTTACATTAATCTAGTAGCATGCAATTGTACCATTAAAACAAATTTGATTTAATATATTTTGAAGGTTGTTTATTTTTTGCTACATATTTTAGGTTTCTCATTTTTCTGTTCCCTTGAAAGGCTTCATTTGTTCCAAAAATATTGAATTCATATAAATTGTAGGGCAGAAAATGCAGATGTAAAAATGTTGAATCTTGTAATTAGTCGCTCAGGCTATTTAAGTTTTTAAAGTTTTACAAACTTCAAATTTTCGCCAAAATATTATAAACACCTTCTGCTTTTTGCGTCTCCGCATGGAATTCATTCTACTTCGCTAGCAGCAATGAGGAAATGCATATTAATAAGTAGAAAACAGAAAGAAAATTTGCAATGACATCGAGTTTTGCGCTTGAAAGTTCTTTATTTTCTCATACTCTAATAATTTGTCTTACCCTTGAGAGACTTTCTCACATTGCAAAATAGCATTTCTGAATTCATCATAACTAAAGTTATTCTAAATGTCTCAACATATGTAGAATCGTTCAGTTGTTAAATGTCGCGTAAGAATTTTAGGGAATTATACGGATGGGCAAAAATTCAACGTTAGTTGAAGGAATAAAAGAAACATGAATCATAAGTTTTAAACATTTATGTAATTTAATAGAAGGAATAAAAATCAATGTTTTTGCTTTGTGGTGCAGGATGTCTGTTGTGGCGGAGTGGTGCAGAACGATAAATCGGAGAGCCGTGTTCGAATTCTATTTCCATTCCTCGCTTTCACTTACGCACAAATATCCTTGTGAAACGTATTAATTTATCTCTTCCTTGCAGATATAAGCTAAATAATAGAACAGATTAGGTTCTATAGCCCTGGCTGGCAACCAGTCTACCACAGAAATCTACTTCGGGATAATCTTCTGTCCAGTCAGTCATGTCTATTTCGAGACATGATCGCCCAAAGCGTGTAGCACGTATGTCACTTAACTCACTGACTGAATTTTATCTTGCACAAAACGATAAAATGCTTGGCTATTTCTTTATAATCAACAGATATAGATTTTAAGACGAAACACACATACAAACTTATTTTATATGAGCAACTAGATAAAGGGGTCCATTTTTACTAGATTATGTCCAGTAAGTGGTTGAAAAGAATAATGAAAAATATTTGCAGATTTCGTCAATTCTAAGGTCGGATGGTCTTCTTTGAAATGTACGATAACTTGGAACTCAAAATCTGTGTGTTGTTTAGCCATATGAGAAGGGGAGATCGAAAGACGAAACTTATCTGCAAATAACCTTTAAATGCTGAGTCAAAAGGTCAAGCAGCAATTAATCAATCGTAAAAGAACCAATCCGAGTTAAGTAATTACGCGAGAGTCGAATGATTATTCAAGGTCATGAATATTCAAGATATTTTTTCAGGGTTACACAAAGTCAATTGTTTCTCAAACATACAACTATAATAGTACTTTTTTCTGTTTTTTTTCTGGGTACTCTGTATATCAAAAATAAAAGCTGAGATATTTTAGGATTTTAAAATAGATTTTATTTAAATTTACAACACTGCACCTTTCTATTTATTAAATTACACTCTTCTTCATCTTTTTTTCTTCTTCTTTTCTCTTCAAAAGTAAAACACATGATTATTAAGTCGAAACTCGTATGCAATCTTTTTTAAAGTGTATTTAATGAAATACCTCTGTTTCAAGTTCATAAAAATATAAAACAATTGAATGCAGTCTGTGACACACAGAATATAATTTAATTAAATTATTTTGTCAGAAGAGAAAAAATCAGAACTTCAAGATGTTAGCGTTCATGGCTCTCGGCAGTTTTATGTCCTTTGTAGCAGTTAACAAATTTTGTCTTTTGCTATTTCTCCTAAAACTTGTTCTGACATCCAATCGCTCTTGCTATTGTGTTTAGTAATTTTTCAAAGCTCTTTGTGCCTTAAAGAGCCATACCTTTGCATTTTGATGGTAAGCATAACAGTTCTATTTGTGTCTATTTTTTCCTAAAACTTTGTCTTCGTCAAAAATCTCAGTCTATGTTATTCTAATCATTCTCTTCTAGAACCATATTCCCATGCTTCATCTGTGAAGACATTGTGCAATATACACTGACATATAGAATAAATGATTTTATGTAACAGAGCAGTAAACCTTTCTTTGTTTTAAAAGAACATTTTGCATCTTAATAATTTGGTCAGTTTCTAGGGGACATTTTTTGCTATCCCAATGCACCTTAGGATATTCCTATTTGACATTTCGTTTTCTGTTCGAAAGTTTCAATTGTTTCACTTGCTATTTTTTAGTACATCTAATTTAGAATATGCATGCTGTTTTTTTTCTTTTTGCTGATAAGCATGCATTCTGTCTTCTTGCGAGTGATGTTTACTCTTTTATTCTTGTTTTCCTTTAAAATTTCTCTAGGAGTTCTTGTAGTTTCCTTTAAATGTTTACTATCAACCCATTTATCTACATATTTCATGTTTAAACTTCTTTTTCTTCTTTTACTTCTTCTTCTTCCTCTTTTTCTATGATCCGTTTTCCTTCAGGAATTATGCGATTATGGTTCATTACTTTCCCCTATACCTTTGTTGATCTTAATATCTCTTCTGTTATTTCACTCGATCCCCACCCCACCATCGATCTGCTCCATCAGGTGTGTCGTGAGCTGCTTTCTCTTGTCTCCTGTTTCCCTCTATCTATCCTGTGAGCATTAACTTCTCCAAGCCCACCTTCCTCATAGCATGTCCAAAGGTTTTTAGCTGTCTTTTTATGATGGTAAGGATCAGTGGCCATTTCGTTACCACCCTCTTCGAAATCTCGTCATTGTTCATGCGCTCCGGCATTCGTATCGTCAGCAGCCTTCTATACAAACGCATTTTGGTTGCTTCAAGTCGTTCGTTCATCTTTGGTGAAATTGTCCAGATTGCTCTTCTATATTGAAGGATATACATCATATAACAGTCTAGTACTCTTTTTCTTTGATGCAGCAAAAGCTTCCTGTCCCTTAACACACTACTCACCTACTGGAAGGCATGCTTGGCCATGCCAATGCGTCTTCGGATCTTAGTATCACACTTTCCGTTCTCTGTTTGCCAATAATAAATGCTGTCAGGACTAATTCTCTCAGAACCGCCTCAATGTATAGTTTGAATAAGTATGCTCAGAAGACACATACCTTTTGCACAGAAGCAGAGATTAATAACTTGCTTCATGTTTATAATTAGTTCTCTAGTTTCTTCTAAACTCTGTTTATTTTTTTTCAGGCCCAGTACACCTGTTGTATAATAAGCGACATATGCTGTAAAATATACCAACAAATGTTGACGATAGTCTTGAAAAGTACCGACAAACGCGAATAAAAAACTATATTAACTAATTCTGTTTATTCTCTTCAGTGACGACTGTAGATTGGTAGTCTGAAGAAGCACGCATAATGCACTCACGAGGGAATGGCAGCTGGAGTTGTCTTCCTTGCGTTCTTTTTGAGTCACAAGTTTCATCTTTGTCTGCTCTGTCTAAACACAGAAAATCCCTGTCTTGATATATAAGTTCATGCCCTCTCAAACTTCACCGATATACGTCATCCTCAGGTAGCTATAATCGCCAATTGTTGTCTTTGGCCAATTGCATTTGGACCTAATCAGTTTATTTTATTATTCAAACTTTGACACGTTGACGCAATGTTTACATGTCATTGCTTCTGACACCAAAAACATTTTATGTCGCCTTATAATTCTTACTTTCCTGTTTGTTTATATCTCCTGCCATAAGCTGTATTTTTGTGTTTCACTTCTGACAAAATAATTTAATTAAATTATATTCTGTGCGTCACAGACGGCATTCAATTCTTTTATATTTTTATGAACTTGAAACCGGCGTTTTTGAGACAATACATTTTTTTAAAATTCTGTATACCCGTTTCGACTCAATCATCGCGTGTTTTCTTTTTCACAGCAATATTTTTTAAGTTTAATTATACTCTGTTGGTCCCTATACATACATACATACATACATACATATATATATATATATATATATATGTGTGTGTGTGTGTGTGTGTGTGTGTGTGTGTGTGTGTGTGTGCTTATGGTGACTTGTTCTTCATTACTTACCACCCCTGTAATCATCAAAAAAGCAGGAAACTTAATGTGCATACGATTGAGACATCAGAAGTAACCAAACATAAATATATTCAGTTTTTGCACGCTTTTGTAGCTTTTTTAACGGGAAAAATATGAATATACTTTTTGCACGATGTTGTAGTTATGAATGCATTTTTGTGTTTCGCCTCCGGTGACACATCCACTCTGCAGGCCTCCAGCTACTTTTGAACTTTACAAACAAAAAAGTTGCCAACTTAAAAAAAGGTTAAATCATTGCTGGGCTTTGTGTATCTTAACAATTGAAGCATGTCGTTTCTTCTCATTCACTAACAAGATAAAAAACATATTAAATGATTATCACTTGACTGCAGGATCACAATTCCTATTCCACACCTAACATATGTACCTTGTATATCCATAAGTAAATGAAAAAGTGAGAAAACACTCCTCTTCACTATTATCAACTGGAGTAGAGGTTTAAAGATTGCATTCACTATTTAAATTATCCGGAATATTGTCCTGATATTTGCGGCCATGTTTACAAATTTTCGGCCACTGTACGAGCCTGCTTTCTTTAGGTGCTAGGAATTTCGTACCGAAAACGTTATTACAAACACTGGGTTTTATCATTACCAAGCCGACCAAGCATAGAAATAATTACAATACGGGAACAGGTAATATGAAATGAGAGAAAAAATAATTGATTTCAAATATTGCAATATAAGCTCTGGTAAAAATATATTCGAGAAACTCATTAGCATTAAACGATTAAACTATGGTAACAAATGGTTATTGAGACATTATGCATGTAAGACCCCGAAATTCAGACGCTGTTGTAGTCAAGGTTACATGGCAGTGGTGAATATTTAAGTGTCAAGGATATAACTCATAGTTACCATAAGTGGCTTTGCACATACAATTAGAATGATCCATTACATGCTTTTTTTCCATTTCAACTCACAGATAATAAAAAACGGAATGCGGGAATAGCAATTATCTGTTTTACAGGCCCTTTCCCCGGCGACGAAATGCCATGTCACTGTAGCTGGTCTATCGCTACTTCCATGGCGTATGATATTTACAGCTGGGACCCACAATGCTACCTAGACGATCATGCCCATCCCCTTCAAATTTATATATTAAGAAGTAAGTTCTTTTTAGACAACTTCTTCATAAGACTCCCACTCATAGCTTTTCGCTTTCGCTACAGTCTTAACTTCTTGAAATCGAATATTTGTCGTTATCTCTTCAGCATAGCCTCATGAACTTCACTAATGATTGCACGGTAATAATTCAACTTTGAGTGGTATTTTATCTTGTACTAGTTTAATATAAGTATAAATAATACATAATAACGAGAACTAAATAAGCCTTCAGATTTCATCACGGATGTGTTTTGGCTTCTCTTTAGATTTTATATTATTATTTGCTACCTCACATCACATTCGGTTAAATTAATTCTTGTACAACTTTGGAAAGTCACTTATATTAAAAATAAAAAGTATATGATCAAATAAATGAAATAATTCCCTAGGTTATAGACGTGTAAATATTTGGCACAGAAATATCTGAAGATATCCATTTATTTCTCCAGAAAGTCTAAGTTTATCTGTCAATGTCAGTATTACTTGAAGCAGGAAGCTTTATTTAGAGTTCGACATTTCACAATTATTTTTCTTAACCATTATAAAACCCGTGCGACCAATATAACAAAATCTGACAGTTTTTGCTAGGATGCTGCCAGAGTAACCTCTGGTCAGAAAAGCTAAATAACACCTAATTTATTCGTTTTAACACAAGACCTTTCGATAGAAGAATCTGATGTCCGATTGTCAGTTTTATTTAGAACGTTGAATAAACTCAGAAAAAAATTATAAGTTTTGAATAACTTAGTTGCTGCAAATTCAAACCTAGTAAAAGAACACATGTTTACCATTACCACTCGTGTATAATGTAAAAAACAAATCCGAATTCCCACTATATACAATGTCACGTCAATTTTTTTCTACAATTTTAACCCATCCAGAAAGAAATTACCTGTGTATTTTGTAATACTGCCAAAAAATCATGATATTTTAACATTTGACAAAAATTATAATAATTTTGCGTAAGAAACTGGTAATAAAATCTCATAATATATTCGATTGTATAAGGTATTAAACAAAACACCTTTCATATATATATATCGTCTCCCTTCAGAAATGACACATAAACTGTCCGAATGTTTCATCTATCCAATCACTCTCTGCAAACTTTCAGCCACCATCATAGATGAACCTCATTCTATCTCCAACTAGAGATATGGGCATTTAGATAGACTTTTGTATGTAATATAAAATGGATAGAGGAAAGATCACCTGAAATATTATATAAACAAATATATGACGACATATATATATATATATATATATATATATATATATATATATATACAGCGCCTGATCAACGCAGTCGATTAAAACATTAATTGGGCGATTAAAGTTTATTGCATTACTCGACCGCGGTCGATTAAAAATTTCGCAATGTAACGTGTCTCATCAGATATAGAAAAAAGAAATCTGATTTCTTTTTACAACCTAAAAGTTTACCATTGAAGCTTCACAATTTACTTAGATTTAACTACAATGACATTATTGGACTGTTGTTTTTATTAGTGTAAACATTCGTTTAAGTGGAGCCAAAATGTCCCTGTCGGCCAGATTAAAGACTCTCACAGAATTTGAGAAATTAATTTGGAAAAATATTATCCTATATTTCATCCCCGGTTACGAAAAGTAAAAACGAACATTTAAAAGAAAGTAAAAAACCATACGCATACTTCTTTCAACCACGCACCAAAAAACAAATTATACAATTTTTTTTATAGAAAATCGTTGAAAAATCAGATTTGATATTTTTATCGTCTATGATATGGAGGATGTAGTCAAACAGAAGAAGGAAACTACGAATGACGAACTTCCACTCATTTATTAAAAAAGGAACAGCATATCATGATGTTAAAAGCGCTCAAACTTAATAAAAACAAAGTTTATTTTATCAAAGATAATTCAGACAGACAGACGAGAAATAAGAATAACCGATGCGATATGCCTGCCTATAAGCGTGGGAGGGGTATCTACTATGCAGAAATTCTATGTAGCCCCAACCCTCTGTAGCGAAATGATATTAGGCCAAGACTTGTTGAAGAGCAATAAGGCCCAAATTAGCTTTAATCCAACACTCTTAAAGTTAGGTGGGAAGGAGATTCCTCTCGGAGCTCCGATGAATGAAGAAGTGGTCGTTCTTACTACTAAAGTCATAGTTTTGCCGCCATGCAAGGCTATTGCTTGTAACGGAAGGCTATCACCAGCAGAAAACCTAAGGCAAGGAATATATCAATAACTCCAAATGATAAAGATTACTTTGAGGAAGGGGAAATTACGCTACCCGATTCAGTGGTCGAATATAGGGAGACTAATGACATCCCAATAATGCTAGGAAATACCACGAACACAACGATAAAAATACAGAAAAGGGATGAGATAGGAAGAGCAACACCTACGACTATCATAAGGCAACAGGTGAGCAGGGGAAATTTAGCTCATGTTCAGATAAACTCGATAGTAAATGTGGAGGAAATACTGGTACCACCTGAACACTTAGGGATGTTTTTCCCCAGGTTAGTTGGACCACTAAATCTGAAGGCTTGTTATCAGTTGGGGGATGTGTTTTGGTGGGGATAATATTAATAATAATCCAAGTAGTTTGGGGAAGGCAGTGGTTAAAAAGATGTAGGAAAATTATGCCGGCGAGAGGACTGAATATCAAAAAGGGTGGATCACCTGTTGAAACCACGGAGACCCAAGGGACAGAGAACCCTGAAACTGATCCTGAGAAAGGAACCCAGGCAGAGGAACGGTTGCAACTAACGGCCGTATGGTTGGAGGTTAAAAAAATGAAAATGAACAGGGTGCTCCAGGAGCATGCACATAAAGAAAAAGGTGTGTAAAAAAATGAATAAATAAAATAAATAAATGATGATGATGAAAAAAATATTTTTGAGAAAAACAGAAAGAAACATTTTAGAAGCAATTTTTTCTTTGTT